>OU015495.1:25116927-25359427 GCA_907164885.2 Dolomedes plantarius | reverse complement strand
GTCTAGCGAGATAGCCACGCAGATAAGGGTGAAATCAGCCTCACATGTTGGGATTGATTTTTATGAGCAGCGAGTAATAATAAAAGCCAAATATGTGTCTCTTGCATATTTCTTCTTTCGATTTGCCGATACTTATGAACACACATCTAATGCGTTTGCGAGAGCAATTATGAGAAAACACATTTGGTATTTTATACCTAATTAGATAAAAAATGCATAGCCTCAAAAATTTACGTATGTGTTTTAGCTGTTTACTTTATACATATTTAAGTATACTTTACTTCTATTCCTATTGTAAAAGATTTAAATGATTCATATATAGTATACATGAATAGCTACATGAAAGCAAATGCATTGAAGATATATAAATATATGTTTATATTATATTTTATAAAGGAAATATTATATATATATATAATTATTACGCATTTAAAGAATATGTATATTAATATTGTCACATATTTAAAGAATTGTCCAGTACTAAATGGTTTCTCAGAAATAATCCTTCGTTTATTAAGCTTTCTATCAGTAGTAATCTTAATTTAGTCTCCCTTCGTGTAATAATTTTCATTCTCAAGTTTTTATATATATATATATATACAGTGCTCGATTTCTAGAAATAGAGGTACCGGAACTGTAACCTTCCGGGGTGTGTGGGGGTATTCCAAAGTATAGGTCTGAAAAAAATAAATCTTTGGTTATATAAAAACTTGAACATTTTACTTATTTCCAAATTTTATTTTGCAAAACAAGCGCAAAAGCGTGTTGTAGTAAAGTAATTAAAGTGATTAAATAAATGTTTTTAACTATCGTAATTCTTTTTCCTAGAGAGATACCTGAACGCCATTCCGGTGTGTTCCACCTCAAATCGAGCCCTGTATATATATATATATATATATATATATATATATATATATATATACACTATGGGAAGGGGTCCATACCTGGCCACCTACGGCATCTTACCCCTTGTTGACAGATTCATCTTCCTAGGTATTCACATTCTGTGCATATGAAACAATAATAGAAGATTAGCGAGAAAATTTAAATTGATGTAAGAAAGTAAGAGGAAGCGTTACAGACTTGAGTTAGTTTTATATAGACTGAGTGACCAATTTATTTTGAACACTTATTCAGCACATCATTAGGCCACCTTTTGCTCTCAAAATTGCTGCAATTCTCTTTGGCATGGACTCTATTAAGATATTGGTGAATGGCTTGAGGAATCTGAGACCATATCCGAGGAAGTACACTCTCCGTGTCTTTGTGATTTGATGGTTCAGAATCCAGCTATCCTATTCTCCTTTCGACCTCAGTCCACAAATGCTTAAATGAATTGAGATTTGGGGATTGTGAAAGTAGACTAACTAAACAAGGTGAAGTCTGCTTGATGCTTTTCAAACCCTTTGTGTAGAACAGGACCTTTATGCCATACATAACTAACTACACGAATTAAAAGGCCCAAACGAAAACCTCCCCCAAACCATGACATTGCTTCCACCAGTTTAAAGTATTGTGGCGGTGCACACAGAATCCCTGTTTAGGTACTGTTTTCTCCGCATATTCGCACCTTCACTTCTGCATGGCGTAATCGAAAACGTGATACATTGGACCAAGTTACCCATTAATACTCATTTACTGATCAGTCATTCCCTGATATTCCTGAGTGGCCTAGAGGTAAATCTGTGGCAATGGTACGGCTATTTTTCTGGCCATGATTGCCTCCGCAAGTCAGGCCCTGATTTTCCTTAGGCCCAGTAGGCCCGGGCCTAGGGGCCCCAAAAAATTTATTTTAAAATAAAATTCCCAATTCAATTTTTTTTATTTTACCTTTTTTAATAGCAATTTATATATATATATATCCTTACAAATTTGATTGATAGGTTCGTCATATGTATAGTTATATGTATAGTTCATCATATGTATGTTATAGTGTATATAAGGGATCAATAAGGTTTTCTGGTTGCATTGTATTGGTGTTTTAAGGATGAAGTTAATATGTTGTATTGCTTTTTGTTATTTGATAATGTTTTAGGCTTCTACACTTCAAATAGCCAATTCTTGGTAAAATATTACTTTCCCAATGATTCATGATATTCTTTTTGTGTATCAATTTTGGAAATTTTACGCCCACATCAGTGTTAGGTGGGGGGCATTCCGAGTTGTGCCTATAGTCAAGAATTTTCTAAATCGGGCCCTGCCGCAAGCACCTCCAGAGAATCAACTTGGCTCCCGACCCTTTTTGCCTCCTGTGTTATAACCAGGAAGAAATGGACATGCCTCACTATGATTCTTTTCCTGCTCTACTTCCCGTTTGTTTATGGGAGCGCTACTGGATTGCGAGACATAAGTTGATGGGTTAACTGATGTCATTTTTCTATCTTAAATTTTTGTATTTTTGATATCTGTTGTCCTGTAATTCTTGCCATTGGAAATAAAATATAAAAAAACTGTTCAGTACTTGTGATCCAGTGCGGACTGAAGAAATTTGATCTTGTTAGCTGCGGACAACAATGGTTTTCGAACAGGCCGTCGGGTTCCATACCCGATTTACTGCGAAAAGTACGCTAAGAGGCCATTAGAGTTGTTCCCTGACTGAAATTAGCTGTAATTTGACATACTGATACCCTTTTGTCTGACTGGACAAGTCAGGAAACTTTCCTTTCTGCCCGAGAATCAAGTGGCCGATGAATACCACGCGCCTTACGTTGAGACCCTGTATTTGGTTTGGTAGCCATATAAACAATAGCTGCTCTCGAACACATCGGAAGCAAAGCAGTATCGCTGATTCTCGCTTCATTATTTCTAACACCCACAATCCTTTCACGTTTGAAGTACTTTAAATCTCATTTGTTACTCATTCTACCACAAGCAAAAAACTTTAAATGTCTTTAAAATCTACCAACTATCCCTTTTATATTCTCCACTAGCAGAAAGAGAGGTTACCATAGCAGATCTTCATAAAATGTCAGATGTTTATAATAAATTACCCACTCGGTTGTGTGTGTGTGCGTGTACACACACTCACATAATTACATTTTTTTCAATATTAATGGAACATGGCGAAATACTTTACTATAACCCTCTTATAACAAATTTTATTTTAAACAAATTTAATATATAAATTATACACATATATATTTATTTACTAACATATATTTTTTTTGTTTAGAAAGAATGATGTTGAAAAGGAAGATTGAAATAATTTTAGAATTTTTACTTCACAGCTTGATGCCTAAATTTAGATTCATTATATATGAGAAAGTAGTTAGTGAATTTAGGAGCTAAGCTAACGTACAAATCAATGCGAGAAACGGGGCTTACACAACGTATAATGAATATAATTTTTCCTTTGTGTAAGCAAATGAATTTACAAATAACTATGGAAATTTCCGAGAAAGGGGAGAAATACATATTAAAACTTCTGAATTATTCTTTGTAAGTTCGAAATGATCTGGGTATATTTTGATTAAAAATATTTCCCTTTGATGTCAGTGTGCTTGAAACATCTGAATTCTTCCCATTTTTGAAATTTTTAATATCAATTTAATTGAAAATGTTTTCCTTATTTTCAAAGAACAAAAATCCTTTTATTGTTCAAATTAACTATTTAAAAAAAAAAAAACATTGACTTTCTATTATCAATTTTAATATCAATTTTATATAATTTATCAATTTTACATAATTTTATTTAAAAACTCAAGTATTGTTAATACTCAAGAAAACTTTCATTTATGTCAATTTTTTTAAATCTGAATTCCTCACTATTTGAAATTGTTCTGAAAAAATTAATTTGGAAATTTTCCCTCACTCAAAACACATAGAAACTTTTTGCTTAATTTATTGAGGTACGAATCGATGGGTCATCGCTAAAACCAAACGGTCGTGTGCCCTAAAAGCGTACATCCTGAATTTTTGGTGACAGCATCAAAATATTTTGGAACATGTACCAGAGTTCACTGGCATACGATGAAACGAGAAAGGATGCATATAAAAATAACAATACATTCGAACCCCGTTATAACGAACTTCAAGGGACCAAAGGTTCTGTTCGCTTTATCCGGGGGTTAAGCTATAACCGTTATAACCGAACCGTTAAGAAAAATGCTAGAGTTCCCAAAATGTATAACTCATTATTTGCAATGCGTATTCAATAATGATGCATTAAGAAAAATGATAAAATCTATTTAAAATGATAATGAATGAATGAAATCGACTAAAATCGATTACATTAAACTGACACAATACTAATTAAATTACATATAATACGAAAACGACGGGACCAAAATTTTCGTTCGTGATATCCATGAGTTCGTTATATACCGGGTTCGCAATAACGGAGTTCGACTGTATATAAATATTTTTTTCGTCCTAACTACTATGTCCCTGTCTACTTGAAATCCCAGAATCAAGATTATGACAACGTACAGTCAAACCCCGTTATAGCGAACTCATGGATATAACGAACGAAAATTTTGGCCCCGTCGTTTTCGTATTATACGTAATTTAATTAGTATTGTGTCCGTTTAATGTAATCGATTTTAGTCGATTTAATTCATTCATTATCATTTTTAATAGATTTTAACATTTTTTTAAATACATCATTATTGAATACACATTGCAACTAATGAGTTTACATTTTGTGAACTCTGGCATTTTTCTTAACGGTTTGGATATAGCGAACCCCCCGGATAAAGCGAACAGAATCTTTGGTCCCTTGAAGTTCATTATAACGAGGTTCGACTGTATTAGGAAATATCGGGGATGTTAAAATAAGGTAGCGAAAGGATTCCTTTCCTAGATACCCGAATTCTAATTTCGAGTTCTCACTCAGATGTTGCCAAGGAAACCTTTTTAGCGTGTGTTTTCGAAAGTCTGTTTTAATTGATCCAGCGAAGGTCACTCCGGGGCACTTACTGAAGAAAAATTCCTCCCCAATCGCGACGTTGGGCAACACTTAGGAAATCCAATCCGCCTTTATCGGATAGGTGCGGAAAGTATAGGGTCATAAAAGTGTTTATGATCCTACCTGCGAATACTCAAATGGATCCCGAACTGTAAAACTTTAATTTACAGCTCGCTCCAAACAGCTTTTAAACGCGTTGATTTACGACCCGGAGATTCGGACAAACCGTCCTGGAGAAAGAGGAGGAAGAACGGCGAAAGGAAGAACAAGACCCCTTGGCATTTATTTTTTCCCGCTAATTAGAAACACAGATGCGCCGACCACACAGTCGGGACGCGGACCAGATAAGGTCCAGCGTCTTTTCTTTCTTTCTTTTATTCTCGCGAAATTTTATTCAGTTTTTATCAGCTCGGCGGCGAATGGCTTTTTGGGAAAACCGTGACAAGTTCGGGCAGAGAGACAGCCGCAAGAACAAAAGGCCTGGTTACTGAGATCTCGCGCGTTATCAGACCGACAGCACACAGTCGCCTCACGTATTATGAATGCTCGCGTTTTAGGGATTGACGTTATCGACCTCATCTGCTGTAAAATCGTTATCTTATTTGATTTTTTCCGAGTTTTACATCGCTCGTGATCGGAATGGATTTATACCGCCGCTTGCGCGAGTGAATGGCTGGCACATTATATATATATATATATATATATATGTGTATGTATATCTGACGAGAGTGACAGAGATGTACTAAGTGGAAGCTCTGGGTCTGCAATTTTACGAGAGGGGGCAGTGACATACGACGCACCGTAATGGAGGGCTTTTACGATGCAACTGTTAAAACCCTTGCAAGGAACCCTAAAAGTCAGCTGTAAGTATGAAGCGCAATGCCTATTACATAATATACAGGGTGTTTCAAAAAGGATCAACCGGTTTGAAATGAATTTATTATGAAAAATATTGAACATAGAAACTTAAAATTAATTTTATATTACATGGCTAATCATAAAGTTTTTTTACAAAACAAATTAAAGGTGCTCAATATGCCCACATTTGGATGAACGACATATGTCTATATGGTAGGCAAATTCGTCCCAAACTTTTGCGAACACGTCTGCATACACTGCTTCCACGGCTGTTATGCGTACACAGACAACCCGTGTCTTGGAATTGTTTATACCTTCGCCTAATGCTCTGAGAGGTAAGAACTTCAATCTACCAGGGTTTTGTCGACGAAAATCACGCCGAACAGTTGTTACGGACTCACACTTCGCAAAGCGTAGAACACAAAATGATTTCTGTTGTGCAGGCGCCATCTTTACAAACCCTGAAGTGACGGGCGAAGGAAGAGCGTTAGCGCTACTTGTCGGTAACTGCGTGAAACTCGAGATTTCCCTCTTTCTGTATACATTACATTGCTTGATTATATTACATTATTTGATGAAAACGGATTAAAAGATGAATATTTGTGATTTTTTTAAAATCGGATTATTCGTTTTGAAACACCTTGTATATATATTTCAAGTTGATAACTGAAAACTAACCATGTATAGGAAATAAGAGGAGTATGCTTGATAGTTCCTAATACATAGAGTAACGATGGCCTGTCAGGAGTTCCGAACAGTCCCGAACCAAAACCGAGTGTCGCTATGTGGATGTGTGTGCATGGTGAATAGACTCTTACTACAACAATTGTATGCATTTTAAATTATTAGGAACACATTAAACACATACACAAGTTTGTATTAGGAATATTTCATTTTGTTTTCTAATGCTCGCTTTTAAAACAGTTAAATTAGTTATGATGCTTTTAGATGGCGCCACTTCTACTGGTTTCTTCAATGCTCTTTCTTTTCGTCTAATTATCAGCTTCGTGGAATTACATTCAAATAGCTATATTCGTTTTTTTTTCCATTTCTGCGGCACTGCAAAAGAAGACTACTTCCCTTGTGACAATGAGATTACGAATTTCTCGAGAAGAGCCATTATGATCCTGTCATTCCGTAGTACCGGTGAGAATGATAGTCAGGACATAGCAAAATAGTCTATTGGCCACACAGGAGGGACGCCTCCCAAGAAGAAAAGCCTTTATGCCACTCTATATGCGGGAAAAAAGAAACGCCTGAGATTACAACGTTAAGTAAGTAATGAGTGGTAACTGAATGGTGATGATACGTTTACGGTGATCAGATGTCGATACTCAGGTGACTATACTAAAAAGATTTTTTTTTCTCCGTTGCTGCCGCAGGTCACAGCGAAAACGCAAGGAGGAAAATGTTCGTTGATGGCGATAAAAAATAAATCCCGATTTAGTGAACCTCAGAGAGATGTTATAGGACCTAATAAGAGTCAAACAAACAGAATATTCAGTGAATTTTTCAAAGGAATCGGGAAAGTAAATATTCACGCTATATAACATTCATCTATATATATAAAACAGTTCCGTAACTGACTGACTGACATATAACGCACAGACCAAACCGCTGGACCTAAAGGGCTGACATTTTGCATGGCGATTCTTCTTATAGTGTAGGGGTGCCCTAAGAAAGATATTTGAAAAATTCTTCTCAGATTTTTGTTTTAAATTCAATTTTTAAGCTGTTTTTGTAACATTCTTTAAAGTTTGCATTTAAAGTAATAATCTGAGAGTTATAACATTTATATCACGAGAAAGATCATAAAAATTTCTTTAAAATGAAATCTTTTTCGAATCTTTACCTTCGTTTCCTAATTTTTGGCGAATTTTAAAAAATTCATTTTTCGAATTTAATTTATTGAATGCTGATAACATTGTTTCTTTTCATTTTGTGACACTTTAAACTAATTTTGCGTCACATGCATAACAATGAAATAGACAAAAAAAATTTTTTTTTCTTTTTAATGCGGCAGACGATTGGACATTATCCAAAAAAATATTAAAATACAGTAAAATATATGTTTCTCAAACTGTACTATATTTTTTAGTATGTTCTAATAGATTTAATTTGAACATTTTCTTCAACATTATTTTGTCTATAAAAATATCCGTTACGATTTTTTTATAAATATATTTTTCTGTTTTTTTACATCAATTGCATACATTGATCGTTTGATTTATTATATATATATATATATATATATACAGAGGCTGTTCGCACATTTTTTAGACGATTTTGGTAAGCGGTAATAAAAAATCGTTTGGTGCAAAAGAAATACTTGCAACTGTACTATGTTTTTAAAAGTCAAAATTATGGTCTGCGGCTTGAAAGTTTTGTTTTTATTCAAAATGGCGTTTTTAACAAAGCAGTGGTTCGAAGGCTACATTTATGCTCTTTCCGAAGAGAAATGTGCATACTCCGTTATCCAAAAACGATGTGAGAGTCATGGTTTTCTGATATCTAAAGCATCGATAGGTAATATCGTTAACAAGAAAGGAAAAAAACGTCAAATTGGAGCCTCAAGTGGGACAAAAATTCCAAACAAGTATCCAAGGAAAAAACGGACATCTTCGACTATTGCAAAGGTACGTTGTTTAATGTTAAAAGAAAATCCCCCTAGTCAAAGGACAGTTGCAAAATCATTAAAATGCTCGGTATCCACTGTAAACAAAATGATAAACGTTGATTTAAATCTTAAGAAAGCGAAAAAACGCAACGTGCATCGTCTTCTTCCAAATCATATCGCTGAACGCGGGACACGCTGCAGAATTCTATATGAGAAACACTTATCCAAAGAAAAATGGAAAACAATTGTCACAATAGATGAATCATGGGTGTATTTAAACGATTGCAACAAAAAAAGAGCCATTTATTATCATAAAAGGGGAGAAAAAATTTAAGTACATGGTTCAAAGAATCGAAAGAAAGTTTTTCTAAGGGATTCATGATTGTTGCTGGTTTTTCTTATAATGGCAAGTTAAAAATAAAGAGAGTGGAAAAAAATGTCAAGATTAACTCCAAATACTATCAGGAACATATTTTATCGCCAATTTTTCTGAATGAAATACCATCGCTTTACCCACAGTGCCATCAATCTGTAAGACTCCATCAGGACAAAGCTAGCAGTCACACATCAAAATCCACTGTAAATTTCCTAAAAGAAATGGAACAAAAAACTGGTATCAAGGCCATACCCTTCACTGATATCCCTACTAAATCTCCCGATGTATCACCTATGGATTTTTGTGCTTTCGGACTTTTAAAATCTGCATTATCCAAACGTCGTCCCAAAACCCTTACAGGACTCTGGAAAGCTGTGCAGGAGGCATGGGATAGAATACCTCTTCTGACACTTCAAAAGTCATTATTATCCTGGAAATTGCGGTGTCGAAAGATAGTTCAGAATAAGGGATGTCAAATAGAACATTTAAAACACAAGAATTTTGTGTAATTTAGTTTTGTGAATACAATATACATCGTCTAAAAAATGTGTGAACAGCCTCTGTATATATATATATATATATATATATATATATTTGGCATTAATTGCATACATTGACCGTTGTATTTAATTTGAATGTACTCCGTAGTGAAGTACGGGTATTCAGCTAGTGCTTCATAAACACAAAATGCGTTTAAATAACTTTAAATCATTTGTATCTTTGAAAGACTTTATTTTTTTTTGGTTACTTAAAAAAAAATTATTATGTTATAAATAGATGTTAAATCTGTTATTTTGCGCGTGAGTGTGTGATAAGGATAATATCTGAAAGGTTATCCGCCCAAACTACAAATGTATTATCACTACAGATTCAGACACCATCCGTCTTAAAATATTAAGCAGTGAGGGTTCATTTTGTTATCTTGAAAAAATCAGACAGGGGGAGAGAAGATGTTTACATTAAAATTGGTATAAATATAAGGTAATTCGAGACTTTTGTAAACCTGATCGTAATGATCCGTTAAATCAGTGTCTCGTAGCGTTAATCATAACTGGAGAAATAGCTCTTATTTGTATCTAGTTTATTAAAACATCAAAATCTTGACTAATAATAAGTTACAAAAGTTTATTCCGAAGAACGCTGATACATTCATGAGAGAGGGGTTCATTATCAAAGTCCAAACAAGACCCCGTCTCTCTGCTCGCGCTTGACGTCTTTTCAAAAGTCCAAATCTAGTCTACTCTTTTCGTTACCTTCACCTCTATTTATCCATTCTTCTCCCTCTCTTTCTGGAACCATCTAGACCTAGACCTTTTCACAGCTCAGACCCCCATCTTCCGGTTTCCTTTGTACGTGAACCACCTACAGTGATTTACTCTGCCGTCGACTTTCCGCTTTATGGGATACCGCTAACGGCCTTCGCTAATTATTCTAAATTATGTATCCACATCACCTATTGTTGGTCATTTCCAAAGGTGTATTCCACTTCGTCACCTGTTTGCGTTCTTTTGAGCTTATTGATGGTCCTGTCGCTCACCTTAATTCAGTCCCAATTAAGAATGTAGGACGCGTGTCTGACAACTTTATTTTCATTAACACTCATCGCCTCAGAAAGAGGAAAGGCCCTTTCCTAGAAAAGAATAGAACCTCTTGAGAACTGGGATCTGGTTAAGCCTTTGGTGTTCTAAACGAGGCCTCATTAACACATGCTACTTCTGTGTTTATATTTATGTACTATGTTAAGTTATGGTGTTGCTAATGGAGTAGAGAGAGGTAGGTAGCAGAGCATCCATTAATCAGTTGAATAAACGTTCGACTTATTTTGTCTTTTGGTGACTTCATTTATATTGACTGGATTTAGGCATTTTCTGATGAAACATTTGTCACGAAACTGACCCTCTTCGAATTGTAACCCAATTTTACTCACTCAAGCCTTAAAAAAACGAGACTGCAGAATCAAACCCAATTTTCGGACAAATGCGCTTAGCGAGGCTTACAATGTTGCTCAAAATTTTTTTGTTAGCTAGATCATTAACTGCGTGAATATTCAGTCAATCTGCGATGTCATATTTATTTTATTTACTCTTTATGCCATATTCAGAAACAGGTGAAATCGGAAACTCTCTAAAAAAGGAAAAGTTTCAAAGAAATATACACTACCCTACAATAATAGACCGGACGCCAGCGGATTTGCATAAAATCCGACTGCATGCCGGATTTTAGGCAAATCCAGTGCTCGCAAGTGACCTCTTAAGGTTAAATACCATACGATGTGGTAACGTCGTCAGTTCTGTATGAAATTGTGACAATGTGTCGAAACGAGTAGAACTTGATGGATTTGAAAGAGGTATTACATTTGGTTGTCATATTAGTGGCAAGTCTATTCGCGCAATTGCGAATTATCACAGTCACGGTCAACTGTCGGTGATGTCTTGAATAAGTGGAAGACTATGGGAGTTGGGACACGAGCAGCACACGTTGGTCGTCCTCGTAAACTGACCGAATGGGATCGATGTGTCCTGAAGTGTGAGGTTCGTAAGAACTGCAAGAAATCACTCCAAATCTTCAACAGTGAGTTTCAACAGGCAGCAGGGGTTACGGTACACACCAATACTTTGCGGAAAGAACTGCACGCTCTCAATATCCCCGGATGTGTTGTCGCACACAAACCAAACATCACCCCACCAACAAAGCCGGCAACAAAGCATCGCTTGGTGTTTGCAACGTCGCAACTGAACTGTGGACCACTGGAAAATTGTTTTATGGAGCGACGAGTCACGCTACATGCTGTTCTAGTCGGATTGGAATGCCTGAGTTTGGCGAATGCCAGGCGAACGTCTGTTACCCGAGTGCATCGTTCCAACTCTCGAGTTCGGTGGTGGTGGTGTACTTGTTTGAGGGTATTTTTCGTGGTATGGCCTGGGACCTTCGCATGTTGTTCCTGGTAAACTGAATGCCGACGCCTACATGAACATTTTGGACAATCAGGTTCATCCTACGCTCTGGCAATTTTATGGAATGAACGAATGTTATTTCCAGGACGACAACGCCCCATGTCATGTTGCAACCTCTGACAAGCAGTGGTATCAAGATATGGACGTAAAACGCCTTCCCTGGCCTGCTCAGAGCCCCGACCTAAACCCCATAGAACATTTTTGGGACGAGTTAGAGCGACGCTTACTGACCAGGGAACCACGTCCGAAATCTACAGCTGAGCTGGCGACATTCTTGCAGCAGGAATGGACACAAATACCCGTAGCTGTTTAACAAAACCTTGTTGAAAGTATGCCCAGAAGGGTTGCTAGTGTAATTGCAGCGCGTTGGGAACCATCCTCCTATTAGAGCATCTATTCTTTCCCTTATACCATCACATCTTGCTGTCCTGTCCATTATTGTAGGACAGTGTGCGTGCGTGTGTGTGTGTGTGTGTGTGTGTATGTGTGTGCACGCGCTTTAATAAGTATGTAAGGATGCGGGAAGTCCTCCGGGATACAAAACTATGTTACAAAACATACTTTATCATTTCGGCTTAAAACACCGTAGAGCTTTTAAAATCCAAAGAGCGCAAACCTTGCGTTGGTACAGTACCAGATACTGTCCTTTTATTCGATTTATATGCACACTCTAGTGTATTTGTATTTTATGTCTAATTATCTCATGTATATTTTTTTATAGCTTGCCCTTTTTAAAAATGACCTTAAATCCCTTTTAAGGTATGTCAATGAAATTTTGCACAGTGTTCATTTCTTACATTTTCATCAAAGTGTATTTAGAATTTTTCATTTAGAGTGAAAATTCTAAAACTATTTTGTCTAAAGTAAAAATAAATTTTAAAAAATCTTTTGCTCTAAAGAGAAAAAATATTTTATGAATGAGTTTTCATTTAATTATTTTGGAAATTACAAATTACTTTGTAACTTTTCTATACATAAAAGGAAAAATCATTCGAATAGAACTGATGAAACAGCGGATAGATCAAAACCCAAACATACGCAAAATTTTGAATTTTAATTTTGTTTAAAGACAGAATTTTAAATTGTCTAAGATTTTTATACGTGTAATGATTTTCATGCAAATTTTATTTGAGGGGAAAATTATTTAAAAATATGTGTAAATAAGAAAAATAAAATGTTTGGTCTCGGATCCCATTGAACGAAGTACAAAGAACTTGGTAAATTGCACCATGCAAGGAAAAATAAAATACAAGTATTTCTCCACTATCCGACGGTAGTGCGTTCCTATGAAAATTGGATGGACATATTAGTCTCATGTTCCAGAGTTCGTCAGACAGCGAGTATACAGTGGGATGCTGAGAGTTAATGGCAACGAGTCTAAATACGTGTACAGTCAAACCCCGTTATAATGAACTTCAAGGGACCAAAAGTTTTGTTCGCTATATCTGGTGGTTCGCTATATCCGAACCGTTAAGAAAAATGTTAGAGCACACAAAATTGAAAACTCATTAGTTGCTATGTGTATTCAATAATGAGGTATCAAAAATATGATAAAATCAGTTAAAAGTGATTATTAATGAATTAAATTGACTAAAACCGATTAAATTAAACTGGTACATTAACTAAAAATGAAGAGAAATGGCAATAAATTCATTTTACCTTCAATTGTTGCTCACTGTTTTGATACAGAAATGATCGGTAGTCTTTTTCCGACGGGATGCTGATTTCAAAAAACACTAGCCGCTGCGCGACCAGCATGGTCGCTTTAAGTTTTATATTTTCTTTTTCAAAAGAACTCAACTGAACGTAACATATGTAAGGGATGTTACCATTACCTGTCATCATATATATATGTTGTTAAGGGATATTCTCCATAAGTTTCCATTACTTCAGAGCAGAGTTAAAGATAAGACTGAGAAACCCAACACGAGTGATTTTAAAAATTGCATCCCTCTCTGTATGTACTATTTTTCAAAATTAAGATATCAACACTTTATTATTACATCAAATAAGAAATTGTTGGGGAAAATTTTTTTCACTTAAAAATGAAGTAAAAATTGAGCAAGTACTAAAATATAATGTGGATTACATCACTCTCTGTATGTACTATTGTTCACAATTCAGATATCTCCACTTAATCATATCAAATAATAAATTGTTGAGAAAATTTCTTCACTTATAAAATGGAGTAAAACTTCAGAAAGTACTAAAAATGTGTAGAAAATTAACTATTACTGGCTCTCGGTTGCTATGCCGGCTACGGTTAGCCTAACTTCGCTATCATTTATGCTCTCTCTTTCACGCCTTTCTCTTAATGAATTATTTCTTCTTCGCTTTCTTTCTTGAGACTGTTCCCAAATTTCACTTGATCGTGCAGCTCGCTTTCGAACATTACTGATTTCAGTGCGTAAATCCATATTGATTGGCGGTTGCAAATTGCGGACGGCCGCTATTGTTTACATCTGGTAGTTGCAGTAGTTGCCATTCGAAGTGTAGAAACATCGTCGATTTTTGTGCCGCATACCTACACGTTTAATATATATATATATATTTTATGAATTTCTTTGTCCAATACATCAAATGATTTCAACTCTCTTTCTTCACTGTTTGTGTAGACAAAAACTTATTAATGACACGCTGCTGTAGTATCTGAGATTGTGGGGATTTCGTCATTTATGTGTTACTCTTCATCAGCATCAGATGCAGATTCTTCAATTTTAGAATGATTCATTTTGACTTTTTCCACCATATCTTCATCAGTCGGATTGTCACATGTAATGACTTCATTATCACATGCTTCGAATAATTGCATGTCTCAATCTGAGAATGATGAAATTTTGTGCTTTTCTATCCACATCGCGATAGGTAAATCTTCATCACTTTCATCCTCAGCATTCCTTGCTTCTTCAACATTCGTTGTATCTTCAACATTCTTAAAAAGTTTCTAAAAAAATTCAGTAGTCGGCTGAAAAAAAGGTTCGTTGTAGCCGATTCTTAAGATTTCTGAGATTCGCTATAAAAGGATAAATTAGCATTAAATACAATAGGAAAACGGCGGGATAAAAATTTTCGTTCGTTATATCCGTGAGTTCGTTATATACCGGGTTCGACTGTATACATACAACGAACAAGTTCGAACGAAAGAAAACGAACGAAGTTGTTCTTTAAAAGCAGATATGTAGCAACGACCACCATCGAACGCATTTGTTTGCCTTTGTCAAGGTCCGCATACTAGGGAATCAAAGGATGTTCGTTACCCTTCGTTCGTTGTCATTCGTTGCATGTTGTTGTTGTTTCCAATCCCCTTAGAGTAGGAAAGCCTACACCAAGTCAAAAGGACCTAGGCGAAGGGTAGTAAGCAGCTTCACTTTAAGGCGAGGTACCACTATAGGGCTGAAATTCGACTTGACCTCGAAGAACATCGGTCCCGTTATTTTGAACAGAGTCAAGTGACGAGACCAGAACATTTGACCCCGCACCTCCGGAGGTAAATTTGAGAACTTGGAGGACATTGTAAACACGACCTATTTTACGTTCCCCGGACACCATTACTGAACACGGCGATGGATATGCAGCGACGAACATCGAACTAGGGACTTTCAGATCACTGGCTGGACGCCTTTTCCAACCGGGTCACCGAGTCCAATGTTCGTTGTATGTATACGCGCTTTTAGGCTGACCTGTCTAAGGCAAAAATGGCGGGATGTTCAGGAGAAACTTGTAGGGGAATTGGGTAAGACATTCATCCATCATCATCTGAATTTGCACATCACTTACATCTGCACTGTTTTCGCTCCAAAATAAACACTGTACGCTACTTTCGTTTGTTCCTACTTTTTTTTTCAAAACGGAGAATCTCCGCTGGATTCCTTTGGCCTTACGAAAAGTAGTTACTTGTGTAGGCCTTTCGTGTGAGAGCGAAATGGCGTAAAGCAAAATTTCGGAGAGCGGAGATAGCTTTTATTAAATAATTAAAATTAGCGGCTTGTGCTAAGTTAAATGAGAACATACTATGAAAGGTACTAATTATTTCCATCGGGAAAAAATTTCTTAACAGGAGAAAAATGCAAATATATCGCAGATGCTTGATATTGCATATAATACCTAAATAAAAAAATTTGTCCCTTTTTAGTTATTGTTGAACGCAATTCTAACAAATATTTTAACTAATCCCTTGGCAATGGAGGTTTTTCTTTAATGGCCACTATTCCCTTAAAAACAGCCTGTTGTGACGAATCAAAAAAAAATCACAAAATATAATACATTGCAAAGATGTATTCATTGCACAGTTGGCATTTATTGAACAGCATCCTCTAACAGCCGATATTCCCAAACCTTTTTACAGGAGGGCACGGAACGAAAGGAACAATATTGGTTTCACCTACCGTAAAATAGGGGATTTGCTCCATTACACCCCCGTTGCCTAAAAGACCCTTTCGAACTGGGGTTTTTGCATGCATTGCCTCCCATTACGAACGTTTGAAAGCTTAACATCGCTCCACGACTCCCCCTAATGATCAATGCCATAACTTCCACTTCACTTCAGAACTAAGACACGATTTTCCACGCGCAACGCAGGTGCTTGGACCCCCCTCAAAGTGAAGAGGACGAGTGATACGTAACGTTGCGTAATAAAAACGAACATTTTTTGATTGATTCGTTAATTGTTCGCCAGCGCTGCCTAATCGCTACGCAGGGAAACGGGATTTACAGGTTGTAGCGATTTCTCTCTTTCGACGGAGAAAAAGTTATTCCTCACTTGATTCATTCGACTTTCAAGTTAGTTTTTTTTCTTTTTCTTCTCTCTCATGGATGTGAGTATGTTTTCCGAGATTCATCTCTTTTAAAAATAAACAGTGATCCTTTTTAATGAAATATTTCAAAATAATTTATTTTCTGAAATTAATTTTTTTTTTCTTTCAGTGATTTTACCTATTTTTTTTTCCAAGATCTCATGCTTGGCTTTTTGTTTTAGAAATTTTAAATATCAGAGTATTTTCTAACTTCTTCACAAAGGGGGAAGCATCTTAAAATACACTTGAATTAAATTACTAAAATAAATTTTGTAAAAAATATCTCAAATCTAGTTCAATAGCCCATAAACACAAGAATTTTAAGTTTCGTGTATCTTGTACTGTAAACTTAAATGTAATGAGAGATTTTATCCTCAAAGACGAAGGGAGAATTTCGAGAAATATTTTCCTTAAATATGAAGATAAATGATTCCTGTTAGAAAATGTCAACTTCGTTATCGTTTTCTTTGAGAGAGCGCCTTATTTGTTTTTGCCCAACTGCTCCATTTCTTAAGAAAGTAAATGTAATTATGTTTATAAAAGAAAAAACGAAATACTAATTAAAAATATTGAAAAACTGAATGTAGTTACCTGATTTTAATATGTAAATATAATGACATATTTATCTCTGATTTCTAGGCTTTAAAATGTCTGTCTCGCTAAAAAAAAATTAAAATAAACACATTTTCTTTATTAGGTACATAATATTATAGTGTTAAGTAAACAGTGTTATCAGTTAATGCAATTTTCTATTAAAAAATAAATTATTTTTCCTATTAAATCAAATTTATCTCTTGGTGATTATATTTTATTTTTCAAATATCAATAATTTGGCTAAAGTGAATAAAACACTCGATTCTGCAGCCTTGACTGGCTAACAGTTGTAATCTGGAATATTTTTCAGAATGTCCAGTGTTCATGGAGGGTTTTAAAATACATTACTGCCGTCATTAGAAAAATTATATTAATTTTTATACTTTTGATTAGTTAAGTATTTTTAAACAAATTTTAACATTTTTTTTTAGTATGAAAAATAACTTTATAAAATACTTAAAATTTTATGAGTTTCATGCAACATAACTTGATTTCAACAAAGACCAGTCCAACCAATAATTAATACGACTCGTAAATTTAAAAAAACTATCAATCATCTGACATACAGCTAGTTAATGCATAGTTTGAAAAAAATATTTCAGGTAGTCTATTCTAATGAAACTACTGCGGGTTATAACGTAGGATTACTTATCGTTACTTACCTTTCTTTTTTGGACGCATTTTGGTACTTTGCTGTTTAACTGTTTACTGCTACTGGGTTTGGCACGCTGCCAAAATTATAACTCCCGACGACGTCATAAATTTTGCTTTCCGGAGGACCGTAATTGAGGAACGTGATCCTACGTTAAAATCTATCAAAACAGAAATTATTTGCAAAATTGTTTGTTTCACAGAAAATCTTGACATGAAAACAGAAGTTTCAACTAATTTCAAGAAGTTTACAGTTTAGCAAAAATGAACTCGAGGTATGTTATGAATATTATCTCATTTCCAGTACTAAAGAAATTCAGGCCGAACTTTTGAACTCCTTTAGTTTGTTTTGGGAATCTTCAAAAGGACAACAGTCAATGCAACGTCGAAATATTAAGAGAGAGAGAGAAACTAAATTTAGTAGCATATTCCCTGCTATCTGCAGAGTGGTCGAATCAGCAATAGAAGTTAAAGTGACTAAAACTTGCTGTAGGCTTAGCTGAAAAATTCATACACTCAATAAAAATTACTTATACACGTTTTTCCTTCCAAATCCCAGCTATTACAAAAAAACATAAACAAATAAAGGATTACATTGCCCCATGCGTAAATTTTTAGCAGTTAATGGCAAAACTAACATAATACATTAGACATTAGAAAGATAATTTTCCCGAAAACTATGTAGTATCGCTATGTAGTGTCGAACAGAACTCTCGATGCTAATTAATGAGCAGGTGTTCAAAGAAAATCTTAAAACATGGATAACCCAAAAATGGCTCTGAATATCGAGAAAAAGGAACAGTGCGAATTTGATAGGACTTAATAATAAAAATATTCAGAACTTTCACACATTTATAGTTTTTCTTTTGCGAAAATTCTGTTGCACACATTTGTTCCCCAATAATTGGGATTTTGCTGTAAAATCTCCTGTATTTGAAACTTCATACATCCGTAAACTACGTCTTTAAATAAAAATTTATTTAATCTATGAGTCATTTGAACTTTGGTGAGTAAGAGCATTTTACAAAGTAACCTTTCCTGATTTTAAATTTTGAAAAGAAGAAGTTGAAATAATGCTGGTGTACTTCTCCAAAAGATTTACTCATAATTACTAAATAATCCCATACGTTATTACTTAACCATCAATACTAAACTTTGATGAATTGCCAAACTATATGTCTACCAAAAGAGACCAAAAATGAAGTTTTTAAGCGTTAATAATTTAAGTTTTGAAAAATTTCCATTTTATATTATTTTAATTTTAATTTCATATTGTATTAGGTTATGATAAAATTTTTAAGCGGCAAATGAAGCAGTATCTAAACTATAATCCATAACTAAAATTAAGAACCTATCCAACTCTAATTTCCCGAACATCGCATTAAAAACACTAAAGCCATCGCCGCCATATAATGGATCATTTCATCACCCCGCTAACCTACGATTCCATAAGAATCGGAATGATTGATTAGTTAATAAACACACCCAGGTCCGTCCCCTGAAAAATCCAGCCGAACGTATCGGAAGAAATCCGCACTCTTTAAGTGGCCAAACATGCGTGCGCGCTCCCAGACCATCATAACATCGCATCAAGTCCGCTTCAGCTGGTCACAGCTATGTTACAAAATTAATGACTTGCAGCGTCAAAAGATTTTACCTTTTCTCGCCACTGTTACCCCCGCGTTAATTACTTACGCCCGAAAGGGCCCTGCATAATGGGCCAGCAGTGGCGTGTGTAATGTATTCCTCGAATCCACTTTTATGCATCGACGGGCATTGCTGGGAAATTAAGCACGGAGTGTTCTGGAGGAGGGGGAGGTGGAGCGTTTTCAATCCGTTTGCATCCCCCGGCCCTCTTGACTCGGAGGTTATTGATGACTGTCATTAAGCGTGCGGCAACCCCCGCGTCTTTGACTAAACTTTGAATAGAATGTGCGGAGAAAGTATCCGCCGAAGATTTCGGGCCGTGAAAAATATGGGGGAATTTCGAGTTAACAGATCATTGAGCAAGGTATTGATTGTGAGAGGCTCCAGGCGCAGACGATAAACACTGAATCGAAATAAAACGAATCTCAATTCGAGTTATATTTGAATAGTCATTAACGGATTTTGGATAGACAAGTTCTGCATATTTCCACCAGGGGGTTAAATCTCTCCAGAATGAAAATAAGACTACAATACAGCTCAGCTTGGAGAAATTTGGTATTAGAAGAAGAGTAAGGTTCGATTCCAGATCCTGACTACTGATCATAATAAACAGAAGAAGTTTAATATATGGTTAAGAAGTAACTGAAATTAATGTTATAAGCACTATTCATACATATTATATGCTTAATCAATAGTCATTAATGCATTTTTTCTTGTCAGAAAAATATCTTGTTACATATCATGATCAATATTGTTCTAGAACTTGCATACAAATGCTACCTACTTTTAGAACCTCAGAAAATTACGATAGTGGAACGTCACACAGACTATACAAGTGCAAATTATCCATCAGCACCTGTTGTCCGATAGAGCTATTTTTAATTAAGTATATAATGGGTAAGCTGATAAGCTAATGCATCCTCGAATTTCTAACAAATGAGATGACCATTTCATTTAAAACATTCGTCTTGTGATATTTCTTTCCCGTTGAACTTCAGATCCTTCTCAAACCCTGAGACCCCCTATCAAAATCGTTTCATTATTTTGGGTGCCTCTAAAGCAACTTTTTTTCTCCTCAATTTCTCACACTTGTCAATATTTTTCTTCGCTAAAAGCACATTTGCCGAATCCGTTTCTTGGCAGAGACGTTGTTGTTGCTGTTTCTAATCGGTCCTGGTCAATGAGCGAATAAATCCTAAGGAGGTCCATTAATAGGCGAGGAGAGGTAAGAACCTCCTCCCTAGAGAAATTTAGGTATGTTAAGATGTGGCTAGGGGTGGCCTGCTCAGTATTACACTTTTAACATGTGGGAAAAGATTCGTTTTGCCGATCCTGCTTTAGGCACTTCAAATGACCACTTGCAAACTTAGACATTGCAGTCTGCTCAGCACTATCATCCTTAAAGATAAGAGCTCTACCAGGGCATACACTAAAGTACCAGTCATGTACCGAGGGAAACTTCCAAGTACTCTGGATAAAATATTTCCTTAAGGAATAAATCTGCAGATAATGACGGAGACGTGATGACCATTACACTGCTTAGTAATGCCATCACCATCTCTGACAGTTCTCACGGACTCGCTTTGTTGTCGAGGAGGAAACTTTTGGACAGTTTTAAATTTGAAAGGTCTTATTTTTAAGTAGGAATATTAATTAGGTTTCGGCTCCATTTGGATGATCAGTATAACTTTTGCTCGGATTTAAAGTTAAAAATTGAATTAATTTGGAAATTTTTAAAAATTTCTCCACGTTTAGGATAGTTGGAGCAAGTGGACATCATTTGAATGAAAAAAACTTTCTTATTTGGCTCACAAACGTGAAGATGCCAAATATGCAGGGAGGTTACTAATAAACAGATTCAAGCGATGTACATCAATTCGACGAGTCATAGTAAAAATTTCGAGGGTTCTTAATAAGAACATGCGAGGAGGACTTGTGAAAACAAAAGTTTATTCAGTGCCACCAGGTGATTATAAACGAAATAGAACATTCTAATTTCTCGTGTGAGGGCACTCAGTGATATGTAATAGCCTCTGTTGTGGGAAGTACAATATAAAATACGATTTTTCCCTTGGTGTTATCGCTAAAAGAAAACTTGATTTTCTGAAAAGATAAAAGTAGCTTTGCACAAGAGTTTTTTTTCAGTACTCCATAGGTAATATTGTCTCCAGAAAAACTTAAGGGAATAATCAAATAGACTGTAAAATGGGATTAAAATGTAAATAAACTTGAGCGTTAGGAGTGGTACTGGATAAAGACCGACGGCCAGCTGCGAGCATTAAACTTGAAGATGTCGCACTTTCCTATGCAGAACACCTTTGCTTCAATTCGGAGCCGAGTTCTATCCAAAATAGTACTGACACTCTTGCAGATCAGACCAGAATAGCACTGCAAGTTGCAGCCATTCCCTAAGACATGATTAAAGCAACTGCAGCTCATGCCGTTTACAGCATGTTTTGATTATGTGCCTTATACTGGATTATTTTCTTTATTTTTGATCAAGTGCGTAACCTGGACGCAGTAAAACTAACCATTGTCTCTTTTCAGTATTCAGATTATCTTCCTCGCTTTCTTGTCAAAGTTCTCACCAATTTTTCCTGTTATCTTCCACTGAGATCACAATTTTATAAATACAGTTCTAAGTCAGTTTAAATTGTAACTACACTGTACATTTAACAGTTCATCTGAATTTAAAATTTAGCAAAACTGAAATAATTCCATAGGTTTAAACTTAAACCCTTCCACTCTAAATATCATTTGGCACTGTTAATGTAATTTATAAGGACATAAAATTCATGTGATTAACCTTCCTAACCCACCTAAAGCATCGCTACGTTTGATATGTTAGTAGGTTTCATACTTAGCTACAGGAAGCAGCGTCATGCTATTATAGATTTTTGTTTGTAGTAGGTTCCATGGAATATTTTAATCTGCTTCTGTCACATTAAAGGCATGTATAATTTGCCAATAGCAAACACGCTATTCGACTAATAATTCTTTATATATAATCCAGATATGACAGTATAGATAGAACGGAAATCTTGCTGATACAGGTAAGAAGTCGTAAAGATTCTGGTTATTTAGTTTGGCATATTTTTCCTGCTGCTGTTTTGCAGAGTTAAGATAAAGAGAACCTTAACCATCTTCTTTTCCCGTAATCTAAATGATATATTTTCGTCCTTGTGTATGTGGATGATAGGATCTCGCATACCTGACAATAAATCTGCGTCCACAACCCTGTATCGTGACACTGTATCATGTATAGGTATATCTTATATCGCGGGTCAATTAAAAAGATACAAATATGACAGGCTGTAAGCACAAAGACCTGTATCGTCATTCATTTTCCTGATTTTATATATGATACGTGAAACATTAACATGGCGTAAGCATAAACCTTCCAGTGCCCTAACCAAGAAGGTTTAGGAGGAGGGGAGAGGAGGGGAGATAATTTTTAATAGCCTCCTGAGCCTCCCCTCCCTTGAAACGGATCAAAATATATGAAACTAGCTGAATACACGTACTTTGTTAAGGAGTACATTCAAATTAAATACAACGGTCAATGTATGCAATTAATTCAAAAAATAAATATATTTATAAACAAATCGTAATGGATATTTTTATAGACAAAATAATGTAGAAGAAAATATTCAAATTGAATCTAATAGAACATACTAAAGAATATGGTACAGTTAATATAGTACAGTTTGAGGAACATTTCTTTTAATGTATTTTAATATTTATAGAGAAAATTGCTCACTTCTACCCAGACTTGGGTGTACATAATTTTAAGTGGCACTCTAAATGAATTTGGTACAAATACAGTTTATACATGAAACAATGTTTATTGATTTCGTTGCACATATAGAATTTGCTTTTACAGCAATAAGCATACGTACTACTTGTACGGTATATATATATTAACATTCAATAGAAATACTTTTCGCAAATACTCACAAACCAGCAGAGAATCAAACTAGCAGTACTGCCACGTAAACTTTGGGCCCCCTAAGCACTAGCGCCGGCTAACACCTGGAACTGCTTACCTCGTAGCTCCCTCTCGCTTATCTACAAACTTTAATAACACCTCTCTTCAACCTTAACAACCTTTCTTATTAATGACGCTGCATGGTATTTATACTAAGCGCGTATGCCAAAATTAGCATATCTCAAGCAGCTTCTTTAATTCATTCACTCAAGAGTTCAATTCTTGTGAATCGAATCTTGTGTATACCTTACATATTTTTTGGATAATGTCCAATCGTCTGCCGCTTTAGAAAGAAAAATTTTTTTTGTCAATTTATTTCGCTGTTATAGACGTGATGCAAAATTTATTTAAAGTATTACAAAAGGAAAAGAAACCACGCGATCAGCATTTAATAAATTAAATTCTGAAAATTAATCTTTAAAAATTCACCAAAAATCATATAAGGGAGGTAAAGATTCGAAAAAGATTTAATTTCAAAGGAATTTATAGGATCTTTCTGATGATATAAATTTTATAACCCTCAGATTATTATTTTAAATGCAAACTCTAAAGAATTTTACAAAATCAGCTTAAAAATTTAATTTTTAAAAAAACTAAGAATTTTTCAAAAATCTTTCTTAGTGCGCCCCTGCACTATAAGAAGAATTGCCATGCAAAATGTCAGCCCTTTAGGTCCAGCGGTTTGGTCTGTCCGTTATCTGTCAGTCAGTCAGTCAGTTAAGGAGCTGTTATATATATATATAGATAAATGGAAAAAAATTAATTATTTTTCTCTTCTTTTCTCATAAAAAATTCTTAGGTTAACAATGTAACATTCTCATAATAAATTTTCTCTTAAATGGATTACTTTTACATTATTTCTCAAATTTTAAACTTTTTTTTGTTGAAAGAATGAACGCTTAAAAATATCGAAATTGAAAATTCTCCTTATTTAATTAAATGTACGTCTCTTAATCGTGATTTATTCATGGTGAACGTAAATTCAGAACTCGTGCTCTTAAGAGTCTCATGCACTTAAATTAAGCTGAGAATTAACAAAATTTTAATTAATTCTCAATATATTTTACAAAGCTCGGGAAACGATGTTTTAGATAGGGTGAACAGAGTATGATTTTGGAAACTGTAAGGTAGCGAAAAATTAATCTGATGTATTCATTAAATATTTTGAGTCAAGAATTTCCCCATTCATATATCATAAACATCAAAACTACAGTCTTCAATTTATACAAAATTACAGATATCAAAGAGGGGTATTTCACAAATACGCTCGTATTTAAGATATTTCAACTTTCTGGATGCCTGCAAAAATCGTATCATCTTGCGACTTTGCTTGTTGTAGTTACGCTCTTTTCTTCAAGAGAAAAATATTTTTATTTTCCACTTCCGTAATATGCATTGCATTTCACTTTGTTTATGTGCTCAATATTTTTCCTTTAGATAAAATATGTTTTTGTTTGTTTGTTTGTCATAGATATTTATGCGTTTTTTTTTCTCAATATGTTTTAGAACTGATTTTACTGTTTTGAAAATGTTTATTGATTCTTCTGATTTTTTAATTAATACATATTTACTCACTGGAGAGAAAAAAATCTTAAAATACGTATTTACAAAGAATTATAGGAAAGTAAACTCTGCTAGTGAATTTCAAAAGTAAATCAATATGCGGTGGACCTTGATTAAAACGAGATGCTTAGGATCACTGAAAATGCCCGTTTTAAACCGTTACTCGTATAAACCATGAAAAAAATAATTTAGGATCAAATAATCGCGTTTGAAAAATGATTAACGATATAAACAATTTTCTACATATTAAAAATAGATAATTAGAATGACTTACCTTTACGTCACTTTAATTGCATTTGCTTTTGTTTTTAAACAAAATTTGGAATATCCCCAAAAGATTAATGGTTAACTTTTATCCTTTTATCTTGAAAAAATTTAATTATCTTTTAAATTTCAAAGGAAAAAATTGTTTAGGTTCAAATACAAGCAACATTAATATTTTTTTTAATATTCAGTAAGTTTAGTCTGCTTAGTATTGGCTTTCATTTTAAAATCCCTTAAAATTGGCGTCATAATACTTAGTGCATTTAAAGATTTTTCTTCTTCGAAGTTTTTTTCAAAAAGTACAGTCAGTTGAGAAGAGCATCCTGCACTTCACTGTAGTTCACATTTTGTACTAATGCTTCTTACCTGTCATCTTCATCTTCACTCGCGCTTTCATTTCAGGGCAGTTAGAGCTCGTCACATCTTGAAGAATGTATTCGTCTGTTAATATACACGAATAGTTCTTGTAATATCCGTGAAGGTCCTCTTACAAAGCGTGCAATTTTGCATTTTTACACATTAGAAACCAATAATTCAAAACAATTTGTACTTTTAACCCATGATCTCTTATTTACCGTGCTAGTATTAAGTGGGTTCAACGGTAGTTTTTTTCCCGGGGAACAGACTAAGGAAGGGCAATCAAAATTCTGCCAAAAAACTCATGTTCTTTAGTCGTCTCTTTCTTTGCATGTTGGCGATCGTTTGCTTTGTTCGTGAAAAAGAAAGCGGTAAAAAGTAAAATTTACTAAACCTGGGGGGCGCGCCACTGCTACACTATCTGATCAAAAGTATCCGGACACCCCCCTAAAGAAGTGGATCTGGCAGGTTACGTAATTTTATGCGTGACCGAAAGCTATAAAAGTGTTGGTAGGGTTTTTTTAGGTCATATTTATCGAAAAGGAGCTTAGTGACTTTGATCGTGGCATTATAGTGGGATGCTATCATTGTGGGAAATCAGTTCGTGAAATTTCGGACATTCTACTGAAGCCAAAATCCACTGTGACGGATGTAACTATGAAGTGGAAACGTCAAGGCAGTAAAATTGCAGAAAAAGGAAGTGGCAGGCCGAAATAAAAAATTTGTGATTGCAGCCGTAGAACTATGAAAAGGGTAGTGCAATAAAATCGCAAGTCCTTGTTGATTGAAATCACCCAGGAGTTCCAAAGTTCATCAGGCGTTAGTGCTAGCAGCAGGACTGTTTGTCGAGAGTTAAAAAACCTGGGATTCCATGGTCGTTCAGCCGCTCACAAGCCGAACATCACTCCCCAGAATGCGAAGCGTCGATTGCAATGGTGCAAAGCTCATCATCATTGGACGGTGTGCATGTGGAAAAATGTTCTTTGGAGTGATGAATCTCGCTTTTCAATCTGGTAGTCCGATGGACGCGTCTGAGTTTGGCGGATGCCCAGTCAGCGCTTTTTACGTGACTGCATTGTGCCGACTGTTAAGTTTGGTGGTGGCAGCATCATGGTGTGGGGGTGTTTTCCATGGTTTGGCTTGGGTTCCTTAGTTTCTGTGGTTGGAAACATGAACTCTGACATGTATGTGGATATTCTGGACAATGCTGCTCTCCCAATTCTATGGAAATATTTCAGGGAAGGCCCATTTCTCTTCCAGCAGGATAATTACTCCATTCACACTTCGAGACATGCGCAGGCATGGTTTGACGATATGAGTGTTCAAAAACTGGACTGGCTTTCTCAGAGCTCCGATCTAAATCCCACTGAACATCTTTAGGACGAATTAGAAAGCAGATTACGTAGGCAGCCAAACCGACCATCCTCACTGCCCTCACTCACTTCAGCTCTGATGGACGCCTGGAAGTCAATTCCTGTGGACACCTATCAAAACCTGGTGGAAAGTCTCTCCAGATGTGTGCAGGCTGTCATCGATGCAAAAGGAGGACCAACATTATATTAATATATGCCTCAGGACTCTCCGAGTCCGTGCCACTGGGCGTCCGGAGGCTTTTGGCCAAATAGTGTATAAGCATTTGTGTCATAGTGACAATTACACTTTATGCTCATCGGCCTAACGATGAACGGCTAATTAGTTCGACCCATGCATCCATCAGTTTAATTTTTGTGGATTTGAAAAAAAATGTTATTACGTGCTCCTATTAGTGCCCTTTAGCACTTCACTAACTTCCCTTATAACAGTTATTTTTACGCCTTTAAGCCTAAATACGGCCCTGGGACGCACCATTAGAGAAAAACCTAAAATCATATATTAAATAGTGCAGCGGCACCAAGTATAATGTGAGGGGCTCGAGCATTAGGTCTCCTTTTCAGATTCGACATGAGACGTCATGCTGCTTTTCACATCCATACGTTTCACAACAGCTATTTCAATGGCATCTTCTAATGATATGTTATATTCCTGTTTGCTTTATATTCTTAAGTCCTTTCTCGATATGATTTTTTTTTCAGTCACGAATTTAAATACAACTGAGCATAATGCTAATCCCTCCATAAAAGGGAAAAAACTATGATTATGTTGCATACAAGACAATGTCATCTGCATAAACATGACAAGGACGGAAGCAATACGTTGTATTTAAAAGAGGAAGTCCAGCAAGAAAAATTCACACGAAGGAAACAGAGTAAATCATACAGAACAATCTCATGCTTTCACTTTATGTCCTTAATTATCGGAGTAACAGCTAGTGCCTGACAGTTCCAGTCCCAGCCTCTTTCACTGTATAGCATATTTTGCTTTTGATAAACGAGCATATGCTGAATTAATTGAGCTAGTTTTAGAATAAATTCTCGTCGAAAGTATCCATTTGTTAAAAGCGATTCGGAGAACAGCGAAGAATTCAGATGAAAGGACTGAAGAATGATTTTCCTGTCAGATATCTCATTCAACCAGAAAGAGCCCTCGGGTAAGCAGGGTGTCAGGGCAATAGGTAATGACGATCACAGACGATAGCTCTGGGATTGTATAAATTTTGCGTTGACAGGTGTGGGTAACCAGTTGTCGGGAAAAGAAAGGGAACAAGATTCGATTAATAAGGATTCACAAATATCTAGAGATAACGTGGGATTTCTTTAAACGTCGTAAAAGATGAACTGTGATAATAATATTGCAATTTATAATCATAAAACTATTTTAAAATAGGGTCTATAGATCATTTTGATGTATTATTGTACAGAATTTTGTTTAGGGGATGGAAGGAATGGAATTCATTAAAGTAGATTCCCTCAAATCGCAGGTCTTGGAGACTTAAATATACTTAAAGTTCGATTCTTACTCCTAACAAACAATTTTTACAATGACGTTCAACAGATGGGAAGGACATTGATGGACTATTAAGAAATATAAAAATAATATTCATGGAGAAACTAAAGGCAGCATGGTAAAAAAAATAAAAAATCGATAAATTTATATACGGAGCCAGCACCCAGTTTGGGTGAAAAGCCTTACATTTTGGCCAAGGGATGGACCTTTCCCCCGATCGCCGGGGTTTCTGGAGATTAGAACACCGAATACGAAATTCAGAAGCGCTGATTCTATATCCACCGCTAGAAAATTGTCGTTACAGTGTTTTGTAGAGAAGTGATCAAGGTTTACACAAAGTCCGGAACTATTTAAAATAAAACACAATGTAGACACTGAACGTTTGTTATTTTTTTTTTTAAGGGACGAATACGTTAGAAAATTCTCACATGATTTTGAAAAGAAAATTTTTCAGTTGTTGCTTAATTTTTGAGCTCTATGGTCATATTTTGCAATATGACCAGGCTAAAACCTTAGCCGATTCCTAATGGCAACAAACACCCGTGACAACACAGGATTCAAGACTCTGGTTGCAAAGACTACCGACCTAGGCATTTGGTCAACGTCCGACAGAAGTTTGAATGAAGCGAAATCTTATGACCTAAGAATACTTTCCTCTGTTCATAGAATGAATATTGTTTTGTAATGAATGTGATGTTGGAATGTGATGTTTAAATACTGATTATCAGATGAGGTAAATGAGAGTACTGTTCTGTGTCCATACGGATTCCCCATAAATTACCAATATAAGAATATTCTCATGCAAAAGGGCGTTTGGCTACTATATTTTGTCTTTTACAGTTGTATGTTGTGGGTACATCTCCTTGGATCGATTTAAGAAAGATTGACCAGTAAACAAAGCGGATACCTTTTATTCATGGCATAAAATAAAAATGAATTACAAACCTTAACAAAACTTTGGTGTTTAACACAAAAGCTCAACATTTAACTTGCAACAGTCCATACATCCTCCCCGTATACCGCTATCATCTTGAATTGAACACCGCTCTCCTTTATGTATATACATTCGAATCCGGTTAATTGGACCACCGGTTAATCGGGCCAGCCGCTTATTTGGACCGAATCCTAAAGAACCGGAACAAATTATATTGCATAAGCCTAATAGGGCATGTTTCTGTAATCGGACCAGCCGGTTAATCGGACTAAATGATCGCGTCCCGATGTGGTCCGATTAACCGGGATCGACAGTACATGTAGTGTCACATGATGACGTCATTTCACAAAAACTTGCGCCCCCCCCCCCCCGGCATAGTGATCGTTTACTTTTAGATCAGGATCCAACAGTCTTCTTTTTTTTGTGAAAAGGGAAGGCCCCATTGATAAATCAACGAGAGTTGTCCAAGTTTCTTCTCTGTAGTGATGATGAACGATAAATAATTGACCAAAGTTGAAACAGTATAAAGACTAAGGGCCTGTTCACATAGAATCCGTCAGCGTCAGAGTAAAAAATTTTAACCAATCATATACCATTCATTGACCCGCTCAACCAATCAGTGATAACGGAATCTTTAACGCTCACGCTGTCAAATTCTACTATGTGAACTTAAGATCAAGACGTTTATTTAGAGGTGTTATATCCTATTCTTAAGACAGTCGTCTACAGCGCAATTAATTCATATATTTGAGGTAGCATAGCCTCAGCTGTCAAATGTTATGTACCATTGGGCATGTCTCATTCTGTACTAAGCTTTACTATTTTTTGTGCATAATCGGGATAACTGAAACTATTGGTTACATAACGTCTCATTAGAGCTGCAATCGGATGTATTTGCAATCTGTTGTTTGCAATCTGTATTCCTGAGATTGATACGACCAAATGAAAGTATTTTAAGGGTTTCAGGAAAAAAGTTGCTGGTAGTCACTCGCAGTTCTACAGAATAATATATATAATCGAAGTGCACAGTGTCACTGCAACCATGGAAGGGGAGAGAAGGGACAGCCGACGTTAGCATCAAATCTCTTCCCAGAAACATAAAAATTGGAGAGAAGAACAAAGATTATTTCATTTCGAACCCCCCCCCCCTCTTCTTAGAAAATCACTATACTTACGCCTTTGAATGATGTTGTTGTGAAACCTTACAAGGAATAGATTAATACAACATAGAAAGGATCCAAAAGACAAAACACCATACTGATAGTCCTCTGCTACATGCCTGTTCATTCAAATATGGACTCGTGAATCATCTGGTTTCGTTCCGAAAACAACTAAACCTCATTGTCAAACAATGTTCTCCCATTACGGGCACGGTACCAAAACAAGAGGTGTCCCAATGTCCAAGGATAAGTTGTAGCCGTAATAATGCAAGCTGAAATTAATTTCCACATCTGCTTGTCGACTTACTAAAATACTCTTCGTGCATAACGGTAAATGCTTATGGATTTTGAATATAAAGCAGGTTTTTATATGTTAATTTTAGGTATTAATGATCTCTTAAAGCCCGCTATTGTTCTCTCAAAAACAAACTGATTTGTTGTGCGAAATCATCTGTTGGCAATGTCCTATTAAGGCATCTGTTACCGTAGGATTACGTTCCTCAATAACGGTCCTCCGGATAGAAAAAAATTGTCCTGCGTCGCAAGTTATAATTTTGACAGCACGCCAAACCCAGTAGAAGTATACAGTTAAACAGAAAAGTACCAAAATGCTTCCCCCCGCCCCAGAAAAAAAGGAGGTAAGCAAATGATAAATTAATCCTATGTTAATAACCCGCGGTAGTTTCGCTAGAGGAGACTACCTGAAATATTTTTTTTTCGTCGACTGAACTGCAAAAAAATGATAAATAAATATTTTAAGAAACGTGCAAGTTACTCTCTGGATAAATCATGGATAGGATGAAATCATGGATGAAAGCTGTACGTTTCTGAAAATTTCCTTTACTGAGAATTTCGGATTCTTTACATGTCCGACTATAGAATTTTAACGAATAAAAACATTGTCACTTGTCAGGTATTTTATGAGTTCATTGATTGTTATTCTTTTTTTTTTTAACGAGAGGGAGGAAGTTCCTGAATTTGCATCTTAACCTCTGTTCCTTAAACAAGTTAGTAAGATTGATAGATTGATACGTGCTTCCAAAATTAAAACAAAATTTACTATTTATGCTTCATAAAATTTTCCCAACAAACTGGGGTTACGCAGAAAAAAAAGAAGTACCCTGAACTGCAGGTTAAAGAATCAGCCGCAGTTAAGCCAGTACTGACCTAAATGACACTAGAAGAAATAACCAGGAAAAATAATTTCTCCAGCTAAAATTATAATTCAAACCCCATAATTTCCATAAGATATTGTGCCGAATGATACGCATAGCCTCTGATGCGTGTATTTCTATTCATTGAGTAAAACGGATGGCCACATAATAGACATAAATAAATTTTGAAGTATAATGTGTATTAGAAAAATTCTAAAACCACCTGAAATATTGATTAATCTGCATCTTTTTTTTTTAGTCCTTCAATGTATGTCACTAAATCTCAAAATAAAACAACACACGTGACATCTTCAAGCAATTTATGTAGTTGAAAAAATACTTTTTTTTTTTTTTTGTCATATTCAATTTCTAACCCCCATTCTGTCGTTCATAATGGTCAAATTTCAGTAGTAAAGAAAAATTTAGAGATGTCAGAGGAAAAAAATGCCTGCAACCGGAAACAGTGTGTAAAAAGAATGTACCCTTAAAAGGGCGTGAAATTAAACGAAATGGTTTTGATTCTTAAATGCACACATTTCTGGACATCCATAGTTTACAGACGACCATACGCACTTCACTGACATGCACAAAGAGCCTTTAGAGGCATAGAATAATTATTCGGTAACTAAGCACCCACTTACCACCAATTATTTTTCTAGACAATCCTATATTTTACATCCCCTCCACCCCAAGATGAATCCTAGACGCTGCCTGCATCGCGCTAGATATAATACATGCCATTTATCTCCTAAAAAAAAAAAAAAAAATACGCGCAAAGACATATTTAAAAGCGGAGAGAAAATATTCCTAAACCTGTTCCCGCGAGTTTTGGACATTCAGACAAACCTCCGAGGTCCTACAGAGGCGTAAGAAAAAAAGGACCAAAGCGTGAACGAACAATTTCGGGGATTCCTTTGATCTCGCCGACAGGTCCGTTCCCGCTGCACAGAAAAGGGTGGTTGAAGGAGGAAAAGTAGCTAATGAAAAAGTGACTTCTTTTCTTTTTCTTGTTTTTCTTTGCGGTGGTGGTATTAAAAGTGGAAGGTTCTCTCCTGCGCGAACTGCGGATGAAAACGTTGTTTTGGATCCTCACGATTCATCGTTAATGAATGTATTGATGACAGGCAGGGGGCGTTGGGTTATGCAAAATTAACTGGAGGACCCCTTTGAGGTATGCCGATTGCGAATCGGTCTCCTTGAATGTCGTTAAACAAATGAAGAAAAAATGTTACTGCGCGTATTAATTGCTTTTTTTAGCAGAAATATGGAAATACTTTACAGGACTGGGGTTAATGAAGCTGTTCCACACCGGTTGATGATAGTTTGTTGTTCTTTTTTTCAGATAAATTATGTTGCAATAAATTATTATTTATAAGAAAATTTATCGCAAATTATTCATTTGCATCCAGATACCTCTCCCAAACAATTATGGAAATTGTAGAGGGTCAACTTATTAAGCTTTTGCGTTGTGTTTTCATCATGAATATTGTATTATATCGCTACACCTTTTCAAGTGGATAATTGATGGTCAAATCTTTGCCGAAATTGTCTGTTCTTAAGCCCTTTTAAGTAGAAGGAGACTAAACCAGGGCTTAAGCATTGTTGGCTCTAAGGCGATTGAACTAATTGCTTACAATGCAGACCGAGCTACAATAGTTTACTCTATAGTTTTCAAACATACATATTAATATATTGTAACATATACTTAAAAAAATCTACACTAGAATTATTATAGTTAAAATTAATTTGTTTAATTTTATTCAGAATTCTTGAAAAGTTAGTAGCATTTGTTTATATGCTTCCCCCATCTGCTTCCCCTTGTTTACATACTTAAAGATAATTTGTTTACAACAGTCCATTGTCCTTAATTTTTTTCTGTTTTTTTTTTATTGTCACTAAAATTAATAGTTTTGTAAATCTTTATTTTTTAAAAGAAATTTTATTAGTTGTTACTTGTTGGTTGCAATTTTATATTGACATAATTTAGATTGTGTCGTTTGTTTCATGCACTTATTACCATGTTTTTATTAACTCGCTTTCTTGTTTGTGTGTTTGTCCAGTACAAATCTTGCAATCGATTTTTAACTAACTTCCCGACTAGCTAGACATTTGAAACTTTTAGAATAGCTCAGAACACGATGAAAATGCATTCTTTTAATACTTTTAGCCATCTTTAAGCAGCATTGAATTCATTTTCAGTTAATTTTGTTGTCGGAAAATTTCTTATAATTGCTCTCTTTATTACGCATTTGATCATTTTCTTTCAAGTTTATGGGATAATTCATCAAAAAATTAAATTTTTACATTTAATTTTTTTTAATTCTATGTATTAATAACATAAAGTATTTATTAATACATAGAATTGTCAAGTGTATATGATTCAACAGAAAATTTAAAAACGTGGTATATAAAAAGTTCTTTTTATCTTGTAATTATTAAGCTTATATATCATTTGCTTTTCACTGTATTCTAGATATGTAAATCCACCAATTTTATTTCTACGCCTGAGAGCCTGCAGACCTTAGTTGTGAACCCAGAGGGCTCTAAACATTAAGTCTCATTTGACATCAAAGATGATCTTGTCCATAACGCAACAGAGCCTCTACGGGGGATTTCGGTTTTCACGAAGTAGCTGCTTCTTGTTTTTCAACATTTTTATACACAGAGATACAGGATAAGAAGCAGATGAGAGAACAAACAAACAAAAAATTTTATATTCCCGTGCAAATATAAGGATTGAAAGCTTACAAACATCGTATTTAGCGCACGACTCATAAAATCAAGGATGATGACCGACGAATTACTCTGGCTGGAGGATCTAGAATTATTCTTCAGAAGTTAACTATTAGGAAACAGAACATTAAGCGCTCATGTTATAGTAACCATATATGTTTATCCTAGCTGAAGACCCGTGCTTCGCTACGGAGTACATTCAAATTAAGTACAACGGTCAATGTATGCAATTCCAAAAATAAATATATTTATAAAAAAATCGTAACGGATATTTTTATAGACAAAATAATGTAGAAGAAAATATTCAAATTAAGTCTCATAGAACACACTAAAGAATATAGCACAGTTAATATAGTACAGTTTGAGGAACATTTCTTTTACTGTATTTTAATATTTTTTGGATAATGTCCAATCGTCTGCCGCATTAGCAAGAATTTTTTTTTTTTTTTGGGGGGGGGGAGGTCAATTTATTTCGTTTTTATTCCCGTGACGCAAAATTAATTTGAAGTATCACAAAAAAAAAGAAACCACGTGATCAGCATTTAATAAATTAAATTTTAAAAATATATCTTTAAAAATTCACCATAATCTGTCAGTCAGTCAGTCAGTCAGTTACGGAACTGTTATATATAAATATAGATAAACAAATAAAGCACACACGAGTACACATATCACTGTAGTTCAGAGGAAACAAGGAAAAATTTATTTTAACTTATAAAGGACTTTTGAAAGGATCATTATATTATTTGAGAGTGTCGGAGGTTATCATAACTAAACATTAAAATGGTTCCGTTTGGTTTGGAACGCTACGATCATTTTGTGCCCCACGAGCATAGGGGGGGGGGGGCAAACTTAACTTAAAATAAATTAAAACGTTAATAGAAATTCAATTAAAATCGGAAAATTGCATAAAGCTTTTAAGAAAGTTGGGTTTTTTTACCCCCTTTTTCAAACTGTGAAACTGAAAATTCCGATTATGTTATTAACCTTAACATAGTTTTTAACAATGATATGATCCATAACAAAAATTCAATGCTATATTTTTTTTCACGTTTTATTTATATTACATTTATTTTTTCCATTGTATAACTTTTGAATACTACTCAAACATCAATTCTATTTTTATTCAGTTTCAAAAAATCATAATATTTCATATTTTAAGGACCATCCGGTAGTCAATGCGCTAAGACCGAACTGAATTCAATTCGTGCCCCCTCAAAAAAGTTAGAAGCCCGCTACGACTATGCCCACAAGGGCTAATTAGACCTGTACCTACTTCTTAAATCCGATTCCGAACGGCTACAAACATCCATGTAAAAAGTGGGACTCGAACCCACAGACTCGAGAGACAGAGCAATAGCCATTCGGCCATCGTCCGGCACACGTTAAAATGTAAGATTCAAAGTTTGATTCTTGGACTGGACAAGTTATTTAAAAAAGAGTAAAATGGGATTTAAAGTAAAGTCGGAGGAATTAAGGCCTCCATACTGTAGGCTCTCATTGACATCAGCTATTAAAACTTAAGTAGTAGTAAGTAAAAATAGATGTCGTAAACAAGGAGTCTCAAACGATCCGTGACCCTACAAGCAATAAAAGTTGGAACAGAAGATTTTGTAAGACTGAAGTTGATTCTATTCCCATCGGAGGGTATTTTTCTATCGTTTCAGACAATCTTAATAATGTAAAGACACCTTTTTAAAGAATATTTGAGGTGTCACCGATTCAATAGATATATTATGTGAAATCAGCACTTTAGCAGTATAAAGAATTGCAGAAACAAGCAGTGAATTAATGTCTACCATTGCTCTACCTTTCCAAGTTAGTCCAAATTCAAAGTCACACTAAATCCAAATCTAAAGTCACTTTTTTGGAGTACCTACTCTCATAGTTATAATGGGACAGAAATTTCCAGGAGGTTGCCAATGACTGTACCGGAGAAGCTTCGAACAGCAATAACGTCGATAGGGCCCACTGATGTTGGATGATAAACATTAATGAAAAACTCGAGATCTTTGAAGTGAGGACAGGAAAAAACAAAAATCATGTTTTTGATGTAAAGATGGACTGTCGCCCTTAATTTTATGGGCCGTGTACAAAATACAAAGTTTTTAAATTTCCATCCTTGCATGTAGAATCAGAAAAGGCGTATGTTGCAGAAGTATTTTTTTGTGGATAAACTGGGGAGGAAGCCTGCTTAGTATAGACCATCTTTCTTTCATTAAATAGCGATATTGACTCCTAATATTGATTACTGATCCCGCCAAAAAGTCAATGAAGGATTCGGGGCTTTGACGCATCCTACTCGTGCAGATGCTTTTGTCGGTGTTTTATATCGTAATATAGATATAACTTACTTTTCTTTTTTTTACATTCCGAGATAAAAGCTGATTTTATCCGAAATCCTATCCTGGGATAAACAAAAGAGTTTAATGTGAGAATACTTCTCTAGGCCATGCACAAAGATCCTTCGAAGCTAATCGCTCGCACCTTATATACAGTCGAACCCCGTTTTAGCGAACCCGGTATATAACGAATTCATGGATATAACGAACGAAAATTTTGGTCTCTTCGTTTTCCTATTATACGTAATTTAATTAGCGTTGTGTCAGTTTAATGTAATTGATTTTAGTCGATTTAATTCATTAATTATCGTTTTTAATACATTTTACATCATTACTGAATTTACATCATTATTAATACATCATTATTGAATACATATTGCAACTAATGAGTTATCATTTTGTGAACCCTAGCATTTTTCTTAACGTTTCGGATATAGTGAACCACCGGATAAAGCGGACAAAATCTTTAGTCCCTTGAAGTTCGTTATAACGGGGTTCGACTGTATTCCTTTTTTTCCCCTTAAAGAAAGCTACCAACATTTTTACTCCTAGATATGTATAGGTTATAATTCAAATAGTATTTCATTAGTTAAATATTCAATAGTTTTTCTGAATTTGTTCAACAGAAAATCTTATTTCGTAAACATTGTCTGCTGGAAAATAATTAAGAAAGCTACGGGATCATTTGTCTTTGAAAGAGATCCACTTTGCAGGTAAAAATCGTCATTAGCCAGGAGTAAAACAATTAGTAATATTTCTTTCAGTTTCTAATATACACGATGCTATTGATGCCAAGGGCGTATATTTAAAACCATCGTCCTGGAAAAATAATCTAAAATTTATTAAAATACTGTTGGATAAGTGAAGGGCAACAAGATAATTATTAAACAAGGGCGTTAAAAAGTTCATTTGCTGTCTCTTTTTTTCTTTTTCTTTTTCCCGATGATTGCGGGATTTCGAAAATTGAATTTTAGAATCTCTGCTCTTCTTTATAATAGCGCAATTTCACTTTACAGCCGTTTCAAATTGCAAACTAATTAGACTGTTCTTAAGACGTAACGATGAAATATGCATGTATATATAAAAAGGGTCATAATACTAAAAAAGGTAAAAAAAAGTTGGATAAGATAATATTACTGGGTACTCTTCATCTTGAGGTGATCATCTGTGAATATCATGATATGACTTAGAGGTGCAATGGTCAGAATATCTGTCCAGGAGGTAAGAGGGTCTAGAATTTGACGACGATGCTATACAAACTACGGTACTTAGTACTTCATGTGAAGGTACAGTATTTAATGCGAGGTATCTGAATTAATTCTCAATGTGAAAAGGAGTTATATATTGGCTCATAAATAGAATAACAATTGAGTTTTTTCCTGAGTTTTTTTCCCCGTGGTGTGTATGAGTAGAAGACAGTTAGCTTGCGGCAGCCTGGAGAATAACGAAAGAATTCTGCATGGAGCGTGCTCTCCCCCCCCCCCCCATAGAATTAAATGTATGTTACAATTAGCTGAATACCCGTGCTTCGCTACGGAGTACATTCAAATTAAATACAATGGTCAATGTATGCAATTAATCCTATATATATATATATATATATATATATATATATATATATATATATATATAAATATAGTTGCAAGTTTTATATGACTTCAGTCATCTTGCGGTTACAAGTTCTTAACTTCCACTCTGACTAGCGCCAGGCTTGGTGTTCTTTGGTTAAGTACTTTTAATCAAACTTAATTCATTTATTAGTCAATTCTTCTGTTAATAATGGATTGTACGGTGTCTGAGTGTATTTATTTAATAGATCATACTCATCAGAAACAATCCACTGGTTTTTAGACAGTATTGACAGTGCTGATGAAGAAATGCTGTCAAAAACCTTATTCATACTTTTCTTTACATGTTGTTTGTTCCTGGCTGCAAGTAGCTTTAGAGCTATTACTGGTTTTCTCTTTCATCTTATTCTTATTTATATATATATATATATATATATATAAGAAAAAGATGATAGAGATAATCAGTAATAGCTCTAAAGCTACTTGCAGCCAGGAACAAGTAACATGAAAAGAAAAGTATGAAATAGGTTTTAGACAGCATTTCTTCATCAGCGGTGTCAATGCTGTCTAAAAACCAATGGATTGTTTCCGATGAGTATGATCTATACAATAAACACACTCAGACACCGTACAATCCATGAAAAACAGAAGAATTGATTAAAAATTTTATAATAGTACTTAACCAAAGAACACCAAGCCTGGCACTAGACAGAGTGGAAGTTAAGAACATGTAACCGCAAGATGACTGACGTCACAAAACTTGCAACCATGGAGATAGTGGATTCTCAGTTACAGACTTACTATGGCTACCGTATTTAAGGACTATTATACCCTTAATAATTTAGTTTTTAATTATTATTACTAAGAGTTATTTTTATTATTATTTTTATTTTTAGTAGTTATTTTTTCTATTTTATCTTATTGTTATGTTTAACTTATTAAATGCAACAGAACAAACTATTCATTCAAACAAAATCAACCAATTATGTTTTTGGATAGACTATCGGGGTAATTATTCTGTGTTAGCACAGCTTTCAAGTCTAAAATATGCTTAAACGTATTGTCTTTAGAACATAGCCTATTTATACGAACTAACTGATTTACAATAATGTTATTAAAAACAGATTTATGTAAACAGGTTAGATAATTTTGAAATTTAACAATATTAAAATTATAGTCAGATCTTTTGTCGTATAAGTCAAAAGTAAATTTGCTGTGAGAATTTAATTTAATATTAATATCTAAAAAGTTTACATTAATATTATCATGGCTACTTTTAATTGGTTCCAGATTAGGAGGGTAAAAATTAAAGTCTATATGGTTATTACTTTTATTAATTACTATTATATCATCTATATATCTAAATATATTGTAATTGCAATTTTCTATATTATTAATTTCAAAATTATATAAGTATAAATTAGCTAGCATACTTGAAGCAATAAGTCAAAAGTAAATTTGCTGTGAGAATTTAATTTAATATTAATATCTAAAAAGTTTACATTAATATTATCATGGCTACTTTTAATTGGTTCCAGATTAGGAGGGTAAAAATTAAAGTCTATATGGTTATTACTTTTATTAATTACTATTATATCATCTATATATCTAAATATATTGTAATTGCAATTTTCTATATTATTAATTTCAAAATTATATAAGTATAAATTAGCTAGCATACTTGAAGCATTCCCACCTTGTGGTACACCTTTGGACTGTAAGTATATACAATTATTATGAACTATGTAATTATGTTTAGTTACTAAATCTAGGAGCCTATTGAAACGAGTTAGTTTAATTTCGTTGCCTAAGTATTGAATATTATTTTGTACTAACATTATGATTTTTCTATTTAAATCAATTATATCGATATTATTAAATAGATCTTTAAAATCATAAGTTACTACAGTTTTACAGTTATCTAATGTTTGTAGTTTTCTAATTAGACTAAAGCTATTATCAATTATACCACAAACACCAGATGTTATATTTTTATAGATTAATTTAAGGTAATTTAATAATATTACACTTGCTTTAGTAGCATAAGTGTTGTGACCACAGGTTACTGCTCTAAAAGCAATAGGTGTTTTATGAAATTTAGGAACTAAAGTAATATAAGGAAAAAGATAATTGTTAGATGATATACCTAGTAGTTTATACACTGAAGTGCCACTGAATTAGGGATAGCAAAACCTATGCAAATTGTGTAGCGCTGCGCATCATGTATGCGCTGTGGTAACTGCATATATAGCGCGTACTGTGGTTGTTCTGAATTAGTTGTTGGAATTGCCGGTATGGGTAAACTGCCTGATTTAGACGCCTTCGATCGCGGACAAATCGTAGGTGCGCGACGCATGGGCCATTCATTTTACCAAAATCGTCAGACAGCTAGGATTTTCAAGGTCGACAGTGTCAAGAGTATACCAAGAATACATGGATGGTGGAAAAAAAAACTAGCGATCGGGCAAACTGCAAAGGACAATTAGCCTTGACAGTGCGTGGTGAGAGACGGCTCAGGCGTATTGTACGTAGCCAGCGAAGCCAAACATTAGCTCAAATTACCACCCAGTTTAATGACGGTGCCAGTCGTACAGTCAGTAAACGGACTGTGGAACGCTCGCTTCACCGTATGGGTTTCGGGAGCCGTCGACCTACGAGAGTACCATTGCTCTATACTCGCCATCGAGCTGCACGTCTTGCCTGGGCAAGAGAGCACAGAGACTGGAGTGTAGAGGACTGGAAACGAGTAGCATGGAGTGATGAGTCTCGATTCCGATTACTAAACGCCAATGGGAGGCTGAGAATATGGCGTCAGGCTCATGAAGCCATGGATTCTGCATGCCTGGCTAGAACTTTACAAGGGCATGGTGTCTCAATCATGATATGGGGTATTTTTTCGTGGCACAGTTTGGGATCTTTGGTGCGTGTACCAACCTCCCTCAATGCAATTCGGTACGTAGAGTTGCTGGGTGATCACCTCCATCCGTTTATGCTGTTCTGTTATCCGCACGGTAATGGAGTTTTCCAGCAAGACAACTGTACCTCTCACAAGTCCCGGTTGGCTACTGGCTGGTTGGATGAGCATTCCTCTGACTTCTCTGTCATGAATTGGCCACCTAGAAGCCCAGACTTAAATCCTATTGAGCATCTTTGGGATGTTTTGGAACAAGGCGTGAAAGGCCATCACACGGCACCAAAGAACCTTACTGAATTATGGACAGCTTTAGCCAATATTTGGCAAGCCATTCCCGTGGAACGTTTCCAGAAACTTGTTGAATCTATGCCTCGTCGTGTGACAGCCGTTATCAAGGCCATAGGAGGCCCAACTCGTTACTAGGTAGGTATCCCTAATTCAGTGGCACTTCAGTGTATTTTGCTATTATTTTCTTAATAATGATACTAGTAGTTTCTTTTAATGGCTGAAAAAGATCACTATTTTCTAGCTGTTTTTTTATACTTATGGCAAAATATTTTTTACAAATTATTGCATAGTTGTTGGCTGCTTTATCTACATAAGTGATTATAATGTCTTCTTGTAATTTTGTAATAGCATCTTTAAAGTGTTTATAGGAATTATTAATGTTATTACTATTATTGGGTAGTTTAGCATGTACTAGTTTTAGTAAATTAATTTTCCATGGGTTGAAGGCTTCTGTGGGTATAGAGTAATTAATTGCTATTTTGTATATAAATTTATCTAAATCAGCATTTAAGAAACTTATTATTTTCTTATTATTATTAGTACTAGGTAATCTAAACTTAGTTCCCAAACTCATCAACTCTCGCAGTGCTACATCATCCACTATATCCAAATTGCCTGTTATTACATGACCATGTGTCGTATCTATATAACTATTGTAATTGGGCAGATGACAAACACGTTTTAATTTTATTGATTGAGAAAAATATTTTGATACCTGATTATAGTTAAATATACGTCTACCCATAGGCAGAGTATATTTAAAGGCACGTTTTATTTTTATGTCATTTATAGGAAACATATCATGAAGTTTATCATATATACTATTGAAGTTTTTATTATTCAGTTTATGGTTAGTAAAATTTAGTACACAATAAGTGTTATTAGCTGTATTTTGTTTTGTATATAAGTTTATTTTTAAATGATTTGCCCGTGTTAATATTAAATCATATACCAGATGCTGATAATGATAATTCTTTATTTTAGTACTTAAAAATAGTTGATATAGCTTAATGATATGTTTTTTAACGATAGAAAAAATCCAAGCTTTTAATTTTTTATATTGATAATCAATAATAAACCTTTCTTGAAAACTTATTAAGGCATTTTTATATAAGTTACAATCAATAGTCTTACTTTTATTATAACTTTTACCTCTTTTAGTTCTTTTTGATGACTTAGTATCTTCGATTAGTTGAGGGTAAATAGGATGAGCTGGCACATCATGCTTTTGCATATATATATTTTCATAATATAACCTTTCAGAGGGTGATTTAATTATATCAAGAATGGAGATTACAATATTTTCAAAATTATGTTTTTTGAAGTGATCAAATTCAATGTTTAGTGGTTGACTATTTAGTGTGTTATATTTTTTTATATTAGAACGGTGTAAATTTATTCTAACATGTAGTGGATTAGAAGTTTGTCCTATATATATATATATATATATATATATATATATATATATATATATATATATATATATATATATATATATATATATAAAAAAAAAATCGTAGCGGATATTTTTACAGACAAAATAATGTAGAAGAAAATATTCAAATTAAATCTGATAGAACATACTAAAGAATATAGTGTAATTAATATAGTACAGTTTGAGGAACATTTCTTTTACTGTATTTTAATATTTTTTTGGATAATGTCCAATCGTCTGCCGCATTAGAAAGAAAAAAAAAATTTGCCAGTTTATTTCGATGTTATGCACGTGACACAAAATTAGCTTAAAGTATCACAAAAAGAAAGGAAACCACGTGATCAGCATTTAATAAATTAAATTCTAAAAATATATCTTTAAAAATTCACCAAAAATCAGAAAATAGAGGTAAAGATTCGAAAAAAATTTCATTTTAAAGGAATTTTTATGATTTTTTCGTGATATAAATTTTATACCCCCTCAGATTATTATTGTATATGCAAATTTAGAAAAGTTACACAAACAGCTTAAAAATTTAATTTTTAAAAAATCTAAGAAGAAATTCTCAAAAATCTTTCTTACTGCACCCCTACACTATAAGAAAAATCGCCATGCAAAATGTCAGCCCTTTAAGTCCAGCGGTTTGGTCTGTGCGTTATATGTCAGTCAGTCAGTCAGTCAGTTACGGAACTGTTTTTTATATGTATATAGATAACGTTAAAATAAAGTCCATTGAATAAATGAAGAGATTTAAACAAAGAACGGTTAACTTCTAAATTTAAAATTTTTCAAGGTTCATTTTTTATAACACATTATATAAATGTCTATCTTTACAAATCTCAAGTTAATTTTTCAAAATAAAGTTAAAATAAAAATATTTTTAAGTAACATTCAAATGTCGAATTTTGAAAGCAGAAAACAGAATTCCAACATATGTATTTTATTTTTAAAAAATTTAATTTAAAAAAAATCTAAGAAGAATTTCTCAAAAATCTTTCCTACTGCATCCCTACACTATAAGAAGAATCGCCATGCAAAATTTCAGGCCTTTAGCTCCAGCAGTTTGGTCTGTGCGTTATCAGTCAGTTAGTTACGGAACTGTTTTATATATATAGATAAATTATATTAGAGCTATCCGAAAATAGAACTGAATTACGAATTGCTGAAACTGAATACTGCATACGGCAATATGTCTCTTTCTCCTATCCAACGGGCTTACAGTTACACTAATTGCCACAAATTAGGGTCCTAACCGAAGTCGGTGAAATAGCTGGCAACTAACAGGCCGATTAACGTACCGTCCATTTCTGACGCCAGACGCTGGCTGACTACAACCACCCACTCCTTTACCGGATACGTTCAAAATGCTGGACAACCCGTGTCTAATTTGCTACACCTCTTGACCTCTGGGAGGTTAATAAAACGGAAAGAAACCGACAAAGAACCCCCAGAAAACGGGGGCCCACGAAGACGGATCGGCTCCTGCAGTCAGGGACCCTGAACCAGATTTCATCGGCGGACCCCTTATGGACAAAATGTATCCCTTTACGGCGCAGTTTTTCATGCGATGCGATAAGTGAGCCAAAGGATGGCGGTTTAGTTTGAAAGCAAAATGATACGACGTTTCAGGAGGGGATCTAGTTTTTGGCGACTAAGCAGCAAGTAATTTATTAGCACAACAAACAGACCTCATGGGGCAGTAAAATAGATAGAAATCAACATTTAAAAGCAAGGGCTCGGAGGGATATTTTAATGCGAAAGCGGTAAATTCCTCAAGAATGACTCGATATTCGTACACATGCCTGGTATAAACAATTACTTACAGCAATAATTTTCAACCTGTAGTCAATGAGCCAACAATTCCTTAAGGGAACAGTGGACTTAAATTGTTAAATTTGTCCAAAAATTCAATTTTTTTATTTTATTGAATTGTGAAACTTTGGACGAGTAGAAATGTGTTGCAAAAAGAATTTTTGATTTCTGTGATTACTTTCCTAGTTATAGGCATTTGTATTTAATTTAGATATTATGTGTTTACTAATAGCAATAACTTTAAATATGTTTTTCTCAAAATAAAATTTTTCATGTCATTTGAATATTCAAACTGCTACAGGCACATTTCTAATTATCGTATTTCTTTGAGATTTAAGTTTTATATACTTAACTGTATATCAAATAAATCTTAGTGAAAAAAATTATGCTTCGTAGCTCAGAATTTCTAAATTTTTTTACTTGAAAAGATGATTTATAGGTATTTAGCGTAATAAAAAGGGTGTTTTCACTATTATTATTTTTTTCTCTTTATATTTTTAATGAATGCTTAAAATAAGCAATAAGTTTCATTGTCAGTTCTATAAGGTATCCTGTAAATAAAAATTACCATATTATCTGCAAAAAAAATGCACATGGAACATTTTTAATTAGGCCAATTTTTGATATAATTAATAATTAATAATTCATAAATTATTAATATTTCATCTTTAAATTTCAACCACTTTTACATATCTATGGTACTAATCACATATTCAAATTTCAAGCAAATCCATTCCAAACAAAAAAAGTTAGGTTTGAAGGTCCACTGTCCTCTTAAGGGTATAGTATTGTAACACAATGAAAAATCGAAAGTTATTTATTTGTATTAGAATGGCAGTTGTTATTATAAATTTATGAAGATGTATGTTGAAAATTGAACATGCATATATTTTTGGAGTACAGGTAGTACCATCTGGCTGCTTGTGCGAGGTGTGTTTTTTTAGTTGGTACTCTTGAACGAATAAAAGCCTGACGCTTGAATTCTTGGTTGTAACATATTTCTTGAATTTCTTCAAAGTACGCATGTTGATGGTAACTATTACAATTCTCAAGGATATTTTCTAAAACAACTGAGAGTATATTCCAAAATCGTAGTCAGTGTTTCTCTTAAGGTTTTTCAGTGCGTTTTATGTCCAATTATTAGGGTAGAGCCAGAACCTTTATTAGGGTAGATTATGAATCTCCGATCAGTAGCGAAAAATATCCATGAAATAAAAGAAACTGACAATTTTGGAGGAAGGCAAAAGTTAGAGCAGGGATTCCCAACGGGGTCCAGGTGGACCCCTTGGGAGTCGATGGAAGTTTATAAAGGGTCTATAGTATTCCAGGGGTCTATTGGGGTTGGTGAAAAAGTTTTCTGTTTTAAAATTTAATTTCATTTTTTAGGAATGTAATTATTAGGTAATATCCGTTTTAATATGCATAAATATATATTTATATTCGTTATGCCAGTAATTGTGACTACACAATGATAAGAAATTTCAAGCCAAACATTAAAAAAATTGTATCAATGCATCAAACACAACCACCACGTTAATTGAAATCGAACTTTTGTGCAATTACAATCTGCGTTTCTAAAAACTTGTTCATATTTGTGAAATTAAAAATGAAAATAGAACAAAAATAATAAAACATGAGCTTAATGAACCCCTTTTTCTAATTTTTTGCTCATATTCTTAGTCAAATTGTTATCTTTAAGTGTTTTATGTGCAATTATTAGTATTATAATTATGTTGTATGCTGTATATTATAGAGAAAAATGTGAAGGGATCGATAAAAAAAATCATTCTTATAAAAGGGGTCGATGTAGGATAAAGTTTGGGAACCCCTGAGATAGAACTATCACTCAAGTCGATTTTAGGCTAGCGGGTGAGGACTCAAGTATTATTCTTATAGAACAGTGCGTATGGTTTTTGAGTTCTAGAGAAGGAAACAACAGGAATTTTAAGAAACGCGAAGCCTTGACTTTCCTTCCTCACAGTCTACCTCTGCAAACGAGCTGTCTCTATATACGTTCATGCATATATAATCGAAACTACGAAACCTCATGAATGTAGAACATGACTCGAAGATGGTTGGTTTGTTAATTGTTTACAGGGATGTGGTGGTCTTTGGCAACACGAGAGCTAAAGATACAGGGGTCTAAAGCTCTGAGCCAATTCAAAACGACTGCAAACACCTATGGAAATGGCCGGATTTGAACCAGGCAAAATTTTCATATTAGTTATTGAATACTTTCTATTTTTTTTCAAAACAAATTTAGATCTAAAATAAGATGATGATTAAAACATTTCATTGCAGACTTGGAATTTAAACACTGGTATTTTATGCTTGTGATAAAATACAATAATAATAATTATTGTTATTTTTTTATCATGAAAAATAACTAAGTATTAGTTACTGTAAATTTGTTCTCGCGTTCATCATTCCATTACAGTGATCATGCATATTTGTACTTACAGTTTAGTTGTTACGTTTCGTGTGTTATAAAGCAAAATTTAAAAAAAAAAACTAATTTTTTTTTAAATTTCATTTTTTAACCGATTGTGAAGATGTTTTAGAACACGTATCTAGTTTGTAGCAATAGGCAAGTTTGCCACCCCTGCCTCATATTACTTGCAAAGAACTATGACTTGCTGCCCTTCTTTCTCTAAAGGGAAGAAACAAATTGAAGAGGAAGGATTTCCCCTTCCTCGCTTTCAATGTAAAAAAGCCAGTATCTGCGCGAACGAACAAGCAATCTGTATCTACCAAACGGGTCCCTCTCAAGCCCCGTGGAGCGGATAGAGAAGCTAACTGGTGATTGATGAAATCGGCTGCGGAGACGGGGGCCCTAACACGACACGGCCCATTGCCCTTCTAATAATGTCAGCGGGGCCCGGCGGAAAGAAGGGCGCCGTTGTTGTCAGCCTCGCACAAAGGTAATGGACTGGTGGCGAGTCCATGGACCTAACAACTGCCGCTTGTTCTAGCTTTCAGGAGTGTGGCTGTGTGGTCTTTCAGGCGGACCGCTGCTCTTTTCATCGCCTGTCCTCCCCTCGGCCGCGGAGAGAGTACATTAAAAGGAGACCTGGAAATAGTTCCAACAGATTTATAGACTTCCAGATAACGGAGTAACAGTCTTGTTAAGAAAGCTTAATCAAATACTGTGTCTGAATGAACTTGGTACGTGTGGGGAAAAATTTGGGTACTTATAACGAATTTTTACTTTAAAATAAATGAAAAAGGTTATATGAAAAGGTGCTCGAAGATTCAGTAACATAGCATTGCCCTTTCTGAAGTCAGCTCTCAATTATTGCCTATAAGGCCTTACGTAGATTCAGGTGATAATTTTGGTCATTTCAATAAGTAGTTTACTAAAACCAATAGCGCAGTGAAGGAGAGAGATTTGGGAGTTAAATTCACACAAAGCATCCAGTTTATCTACAGATATTCACAATAAAGCTCTAAAAGCTTAGTTGTATCAAATAATATCTGTCTATATATATAAAACAGTTCCGTAACTGACTGACTGACAGATAACGCACAGACCAAACCGCTGGACCTAAAAGGGTGAAATTTTGCATGGCGATTCTTCTTATAGTGTAGGGGTGCACTAAGAAAAGATTTTTGAAAAATTCTCCTAAGATTTTTTTAGAATTCAATTTTTAAGATGTTTTTGTAACTTTTAAGCTGTTTTGTTTCTTTAAAGTTTGCATTTAAAATAATAATTTGAAAGTTATAAAATTTACATCACCACAAATATCATAAAAATTCCTTTAAAATGATCTTTACCTCCCTCTTTTGATTTTTGGGGAATTTTTAAAGATTCATTTTTAGAATTTAATTTAGTAAATGCTGATCACGTTGTTTCTTTCTCTTTGTGATACTTCAAATTAATTTTGCGTCACGTGCATAATAACGAAATAAATTGACAAAAAAATATTAAAATATGGTAAAGGATAAAATTTAACCACTATACTAAATGAGATGGAAGTTTTTAAAGAATTTAATTCAAATTAACATGTTTTATTTATATTGAACATACAAATGAATTTCATACATTGACCGTTGTATTTAATTTGAATATTTTCTTCTTCATTATTTTGTCTATAAAAATATCCGTTAGGAATTTTTTATCAATATATTTTTTAGATTGACCGTTGTATTTAATTTGAATGTACTTAGTAGCGAAGCTCGGATATTCATCTAGTTTGGCATATATGAAGTTCACAATTCCCCAGAGATCTGTATTCTGTCCACACCATTGCTAAACATTTGGTTTATTACAACTGTCATTATTCATAGTATTTTTTTTACACGACGAAACAAAATCACAAAACTGAAGACATGCAAGAGCTTTGATGTCTGCGGTAATTAAATAAACCTTATAACGACCATAAGGATCGTAAACGCAGGTCTCCGAACGTTGAGGCTGATAGTTTACAAACTAAAAAATCCTTGCGAGGTAAGATGAATTAATATTTCCATACCTTACATATTCGGCTTTCTTTCTGAAACCCCGGACATAGGATGTTTGCCTGCATGTATTTTTTCCTAATATTTTTCTGCATTTATTTTTTTTTTTCCACCAATGCAGCGTTTTTCCATCGTTGATTTTTGTCATGCAGTGTTTCATTCCAACGGTCGATAACCATCATAACGCCGGACCTTCAAACATCGATGTCAGTATCTTACCAAGTGATCAATCACAGCGGATGTGAGGAACTTTCATTTTCTTTTAACGCCACTTTTCACAACCTATTTATAGGGGAAAATTTTTAAGTAATAAAATAAAATATTCCGTCCGCAACTTACACTTCAATGCTGACAATAAAGCATATGTTTTAATCACTAAACAGAAAGTAGGACATTTATTTATAAATTCTCAAAGTCAGCATCTTCATATTGTTATAGAATCGTCCTTCGGAGAAAATTATTATAAGCACTTCATGGTCCGCTGGCACTAAAAAGCCTTGAGTTTGTATGTGCGGCAATTACTCAAAAGTCTGCTTGGACAGAGGACATTTGAATGGTCCAGAACGCATCGAGGAGCAGAGAAAATAAAATTAAGCATTTAGGGTTGAGAATACTGAGGGTCTAAATTTCTGGGCTTCTAAGGCAATCTTCATCATGTTTACATAAACACAATTTGTTTCCTAAAATGTTTCCAAGAAATGGTGAACTAAGGGAAAATGTATGTATTACTCGCAGTTTATTAGAGGACGTGTAAACAGGTCAAAATCGTTATAAATCTATATACAGTGCTCGATTTCTAGAAATAGAACTGTAACCTTCCGGGGGGGGGGGGGGGGCATTCCAAATTTTTGGTATAAAAACAAGAAAACTTTGGTTACACAAAAACTTGAACATTTTATTTAATTCCAAGTTTTATTTTGCAAAACAAGTACAAAAATGTGTTGTAGTAAAGTGATAAAATTTATTAAATAAATGTTTTTAACTATCATAATTTTTTTTTCCCAAAGAGAGGTACAGGAACGTCGTTCCGGTGCGTTCAGCCTCAAATTGAGCTATATATATATATATATATATATATATATATATATATATATATATATATATATATATATATATATATATATATATCAAGGTAGGAATCTGGAGTATTTGTACCTGCAGATTATAAAATTTGGTATAGATTTGATATGGAAGTGTTGTAAAAATTCATATGAAAGCTTTTAGGTTGCATTTTACAGCTTTTACAAAGTGTTTTTTTTTTTTTAGAGCTTTACCCATCAGCTTCTAGGAACTTAATATGCGAGCAAATTAATGAGCATCGTACAAAAACATGTCTCAGATAATCCAATGATGGCCCTGTAAAACTTTAACTGGGGCTCTGAGGTTTTGAAAGAGCCGATTTCGGGGATTTAATTTGGGTTTAATTAATGAAATAACAAAACTTACAGACTTTCGATTCTTCTTCCGGTAAAGTCTGCCGTATTGCTTTGTTCATGATTCATGCTGATAAGGACAATGTATATTTTACTTTGACCTTTTTCTTTTCTTGTGCGTGATGCAAGGATAATTCCCAAAATAAACACACACACATATATATCTATATCGCGCACTCTAAAAGAATATTATTATTAGTATTTTAGCCTCTAACAAATGAATTGAAATTACTCTCTTTTTTTCGTTTCAAAAGTATAATAATATATGTTCATCCAGTGAAAGAGAGACGGCAAATTTCATATTAAACATTTAAATGATTTTCAAAGCATCGATTTTCCACTTACGTATCCACACTTAACAAAAAAATCAAAATGATTTATTGCTAGCTCATCAAATCGCACGGCCCGAAATTAAATTCGTAAAAGTTCAAATAAACAGGATTTTCCTCCCAGGGAATTTGAACATCTGTGGGATAATTATATTTGTTCAGTGTTCGAGGTCATACACATATAAAAATAATTTTTCGAAGCCGCGATGGGGCTCTATTTCAGGACGAAATCGCATCTCGATAGCCTTAAAAAATCTCCCTCTTTTTTTCTTTGTCTGTCCCTTATAATTCCAGTATTTAATTTACCGTACCTAAGCTCCGACTAAGAAAAATTTCTAGCTCTCCAGACTGCATTTGAGTTACCGCCTAGTTTTGTCCTTTCAGTGTCCTTACACATTGCTCAATCCCGTGCGGTCAGAAACTAATATGCATATATATTTTTCCTTTTTTTTTTCTGTAGCAAATAAATAAATTTTATAACAGGATGTAATAAACCATTAGTAAACAAAAGATTAGAAAACAAATTTTAACTTTTTTATCGTCTGAATATTGTTCTGATTTTCCGAAATTAATCAATCCATTCTGTCTTTCCCCTTTTTGCATAAAAGGTTACTTGCTTTTCAATTTTAAATTGAATCACGAGAATCGGAAAAAAATGAAATAAATAATTTGTATTAGATAGAGAATACAGAGAAACTTTCTAAAAACTCTTTTTTGGGTTTTTTTAGGCTACTCAATATATCTCATTTTACTCATTTATCCTTGTTTTTTTTTTCCTATGGTACCTCAAAATTTAATTCTTAGGTTAATAACCTCTAGTGTAGGCGGGCAATTTTCCATTCCTTTATTTTTCTTATTTGCCAAAATAAAAATGCTTTGAATCGGAAACAACGAATACAATAGAATCGTGATTGGACGACTATTCATTAATTCGAATTTCTTTCATTAATGGCTGGGAAAAAATATTCTATTCAGATGTTATTTATTGTATTCTGATCTTTATGATATTCAGTTTACTCTTTTTTTCTTTCCTTTTTGACGAAATAATTTTGGCAATCTTGTTAATAAAGTTGAAACTGTTGATCGTGTTACAGTGGTCATTACACGCTTTTCTGGTAAACAGGGTGCGACATCGAGTCAACCAGATGGTTCCTGAGATAAAAGACTAAATGTGATTAAGAATGTTTGTCACTGTTCTCGTAATGTTATCTTAAGAACACCAATCAATTCACCTTGTGGGTATTCAACCCTCTTGTTATGTGATGGGGAATTTTCATTTCTGTAAGTTTCTAATCCCAGCTTAGAAAATACATATGTCGGAATTATGTTTTCTGCTTTCGAAATTCGACCTTTAAATGCTACTTCAAAAACATTTTTAACTTTATTTTAAAAAATTAACTTGAGACATTTATAAAGATAGGCATTTATATAATAATGCCTTTTAAAAAATGAACCTTGAAAAATTTTAAATTTAGAAATTATCCGTTATTTGTCTAAATCGCTTCATTTATTTAATGCACTTTATTTTAACGTTATCTATATACTATATATAAAACAGTTCCGGAACTGACTGACTGACAAATAACGGTCAGACCAAACCGCTGGACCTCTAAGGGCTGAAATTTTAGATGGCGATTCTTCTTATAGTGTAGGGTTGCACTAAGAAAGATTTTTGAAAAATTCATCTTAGATTTTTTAAAATTAAATTTTTAAGCTGCTTTTGTAACATTCTTTAAAGTTTCATTTAAAATAGTAATCTAAGGGTTATAAAATTTATTTCACGAGAAAGATCGTAAAAATACCTTTAAAATGAAATCTTTTTTTGAATATTTACCTCCATTTTCTGATTTTTGGTGATTTTTTAAAGATTCATTTTTAGAATTTAATTTATTAAATGTTGATCACGTGGTTTCTTTTCTTTTTGTGATACTTCAAATTAATTTTCCGTCACGTGCATAACAACGGAATAAATTGATAAAAAAATATTAAAATACGGTAAAAGATAAAATTTAACCCCTATACCAATTGAGATGAAAGTTTTTTAAGAATTTAATTCAAATTAGTATGTTTTATGGATATTAAACATACAAACTAATTGCATACATTGACCATTGTAGTATTTAATTTGAATATTTTCTTCTACATTATTTTGTCTATAAAAATATCTGTTTCAATTTTTGTATATATATATATATATATATATATATATATATATATATATATATTTGGCATTAACTGCATACATTGACTATTGTATTTAATTTGAATGTACTCCGTAGCGAAGCACGGGTATTCAGCTAGTATTCAAATAAAGTTTTAAAATATGCATTGACTCATTAGTGATCGAAAAAAGAAAGAAAGGCAATTTCTCTAGTTTTATTTAGGGCTCGGAGATTTGCGGGATCAGCTAAGGCACCACCTCACAAAAAAATAAACTGATTGGGACCTAAGAATGATCCTTGTCTCAGTTTTGATTTTATCTCAGAATTAAACATATCTTAAAAAGAAAAGAAAAATAATTAAATGACATGATTAAATGCATTTCTTTTAAATAAATAGTTTGGAAAATATTTTGACCTTTTTTAAATAGAAATCTTGGTATGATTTGAATTGTGTAATAGTCAATATGCAGGTTTGTAAAGCAGGGAATTAATTAAGTCTTGAATCAATCCAAGCCATTTCGTTAATGAAAGAAATAATTGAGTTAGAATGAACGTACACAGTCATCGGTTTACAGTGGTATTACTCACCGAGATTTGGATTTGAACTCTTTAAATCTCATTGGAGGATGCTACTTCCCTTTTGGTTTGGAGGTGGGAGGGGGGCAGAAAACTTCCTTATCGCTCGTAAAAAGAATTGCTCAAATTTTAAGCATTTTATACCTTGAATACACGAAAGTGTAAGGACAGTCCCGTAGTTCTAAAATTGAAAAGTAAGTCATTGTAAATTTTACAAAGCCCTTTAAGGGGACAAGGGACCTTCAAACTCGAATTTTTTAATTTTCAATTTTTAACTCTATATAAAAAATGAGAATATTTAATTTTCTTTTTTACTACGTTGAAAACTCTTAGAATTCAAAATAAGGATTTTTTTGCAGAATAATGACTGTTTTTCAACTTTGTCTCAAAAGTGCTAACGTATTTCAAAGTGCTCTATGCAAATTCTATATTAATTAAAGTCTTTAAAATTTTTATTATAACTGTATCATATGTATATAAATATAAGTGTGCATTTTTCATTTATTTATTTATTTATTTATTTATTTATTTTTATTTATTTATTTATTTATTTTGCAGAGAATCTGAAGTCTTAGATATTTTTTTCTATTCTGCATGTTATTTTTTTATGTTTCTACTTTATTTTATGATTTATAAATTTGAAAAATATTTGTGGTTTCAAAGAATTATGCACAGGTTTGTGGCAAACACTTCAATCATCAATTCTGAGAAATTTGGACGATATCAGAAAAAAATGAATGCGTATGAAGCCTTTTGAAAAGTTCTAGCATTTTTGAAGAATTTTTTGATAAACGGGTCTAATTCCTCCACAAAATATTTATTTGCGAATTCTAAGTATCTTCAATGTAGTAGAAAAAAATATGATTTATACTCATGGGGTATATAATGTAAAACATTGAAAATTAAAGAAGAACGAGATTGAAAGTCCCTTAATACGTCCTCGAAACTCAAAATGAATAGCATCACCTTACAAATATACCATTGGTTAAAACTAGCCTAATTTCATCTATTTAAAGCCTTTTATAATTTTGTAATTGTGCACCAGTTATTTTAAAACTTCTAAAGCGAAAGTAAACATTGTAAGGCCTTTTAAAAGCTCCCAGTTGGCTTACGCACGGCGGCGTTACCGATCTCTTCCTGCGGCAGCTGTCTTGATCTGTTCCACCCCTCCTATCAGTTTTCGCTCCCCCATCCCATCCATTTATCTTCGTTAGCTACCGAAGGCGAAATTGAATAGAATAGCCTACGGGGTCTGACCCACACAATAATAATTATTTAGGCCCACTTTATTATGGTACCGCACACGGGGCTGCATAAAAGTTCGCCACCTCACATAGAGAGTGTGCGTTCGGGACAAAATGTCTCAATCGACTCTTCATTGACTAGCCCCCTGAAATATGAGGATGTCGACAATGTGCCTCGTTTTCTAGCCAAAGCGGAAGGCGGCCTACAGAGTGATAGATCCCTTCACAGTTATTAAGGAATTTCTGCAGCTATGGTGTGCAGCGCAGAAAAACTCATGAAGTCGCTCGCAACATGTGAGAAATCTGTCATTGCTGCTTTCTCATATGCGTTTCGTAACGTTTGGCCGGGTGTTTTTTTTTTTTTTCTGAACTTTTGTTACCTACTCACATAAAACTCTTTGCGTGATTGAGTAGAAAAGAAATTCCATTGCTTGCCAAAAATAGGGTTATACAGTCGAACCCCGTTATAACGAACTTCGATAGACCAAAGGTTTTGTTCGCTTTATCCGGTGGTTCGCTATATCCGAACCGTTAAGAAAAATGTTAAAGTTCACAAAATGTATAACTCAAAAACTCAAATGTATAACTCAAAATGTATAACTTAAAATGTATAACTAAATGTATAACACAAAATGCATATTAGTTCAGGTGCAATGTGTATTCAGTAATGATGTATTAAAAAAATGTTAAAAATCTATTGAAAATAATCATTAATGAATTAAATCAACTAAAATTGATAACATTAAATTGACACAATACTAATTAAATTACGTACAATAGGAAAATGGGGGGAGCCAAAATTTTCGTTCTTTATATCCGTGAGTTTGTTATATACCGGGTTCGCTATAACGGGGTTCGGCTGTAGTAACATTTAAAAAAAAAAACGCTAACTATTATGTAATTTCTCTCACGTGACTTCTTTTTTTATGGGTATAGGTAAATTAATTAATATCCGAAAAGGGTTCAAAAATCATTACACTAAGCTTTTAATTATAATTTTTACCGTCATAGCTGATTTTTGCTGAACTGATTTTAGTCTTCGTGATATTTTTTGTCTGCAAATTTTGCTATGTGTACTAATAGTTTTATCCTCTATATGTCTGGAGAGTTTGATGCTACTCTTTTTATATACAGTCGAACCCCGTTATAGCGAACCCGGTATATAACGAACTCACGGATATAACGAACGAAAATTTTGGTCCCGCCTTTTTCCTATTGTATGTAATTTAAATAGTATTGTTTCAGTTTAATGTAATCGATTTTAGTCGATTTAATTCATTAATGATCATTTTTAATAGATTTTATCATTTTTTAATACATCATTATTGAATACACATTGCAACTAATGAGTTATACATTTTGTGAACTCTAGCATTTTTCTTATAGGTTCGGATATAGAGAACCGCCGGATAAAGCGAACAAAACCTTTGATTCCTTGAAGTTCGTTATAACGGGGTTCGACTGTAATGCTAAAACTCTAAACTTGTCTGTCATTCAAACCGGCAAAAATGAGGAACAATACAACCGTATTTGGAAAAAATACAGTACACCTGAAATTTGTAGGAATAGAAAAAGTTATGAAGTTGCTTATAGCGCGTGAGAAATCTGTCATTGCTGCATTCGCATATGCAGTTGGTTATATATATGGAGTTAGTTAGTTTCCCGGTTAAACCGGACAGGAGCTACCAAATGACAGGTTTTTTAAGACTGCAGTTCTCCTTCGATATTTTTTTGGATTTGTCCTAAATTGTATGTTAGCAAAGAGCAAGACACATAAATGGAGGTAATTCTGCTTTTGTTACAATACCAGGCCCTGATTTTCCATTAGGGGCCCCCGAATGTTGGGGGGCCTCCAAAACTTTTTATTTTAAAAGAAAAAAAGAAAAAATTCCCAATTCAATTTTTTTTAATTTTACCTTTTTTAATAATAATTTTTTTATATATACTTTCAAATTTGATTGATTGGTTCATCATATGTAAAGTTATATATATAGTTCATCATATGTATGTTACAGTGTATAAGGTAGTGTATGTTATAGTGTACGATGCAATAAGTGTTTCTGGTTGCATCGTATTGGTGCTTTAATGATGAAGTTAATATGTTGTATTGCTTTTTGTTAATTGATAATGTTCTAGGCTTCTACGCTTCAAATGGCCAATTCTTGGTAAAATGATACTTTCACAATGATTCATGATTATTTTTTTTTTTGTGTATCAATTTTGGAAATTTTACTCCCACAGTGTTAGGAAGCCCCCATCCCGAGTTGTGCCTATAGTCAAGAATTTTCTAAATCGGGCCATGTAACAATACAACGTGGTGATTTAAAACCGATCTTCCCATATTGTTTTTAAGCAAAGAAGTTTCAACAGGCATATTTTAATTTGACGTCATACTTTGATTCCTCTGCGGATTTTCTGTGACCGACAGTATTCCATAGAAATCAAATAATAAAAAAAAAAAAAATGCGGGATGAAAACTTTCTACCATTCAACGAATACACATGAGGCTGTGAGTTTCAAAACTGTCCTAATCCATTATAGGTGAATATTTTATTGAATTGCAAAAAAAAAAAAAAAAAAAAAATTGCAGGCAACCACATATTACGCATTAAATTTCTTAATGAAAGAGAGAGTTTTTACTACATCATTCAGATACATCAACATGCAGGATTGCCACTTTAATCAGAATATTCCAACTCTCTTATTTTATTTTATTTTATTTTTTATAATAGTAGTGTTGAAACTGAAATATTGTTCCGGGATACGGGAATTCTAAACTGCTCCGGACATGAAAAGCAACCAGGAATTGTTTGACCTGGAAAATTGAACAAGATTCTTATATGAAACAGAAAAAAGAATTTGAAAGTTACTTTCGAAATGGCTATTTATAGTTCTCTTTTTGGTAATAAATACGATAATTATAATTACTGTATCAGAATATAGGGACTATATCAATTCTTAAAAAAAAGAAAAATTATAATAATTTGCCGGGAGCAGTGGGTGATAGAAGGTGATATGCAAACTATAGTCGGTCGAAAATTTTGTGCCATAATTCAGTGGTATGCAAACTTTATTCCCCCGTGACCCATTTTCTTTAAAATGAAAATCACGTGACCCCCAATGAATTTTTTTGGAAGTAGCATTTAAAAAGAAAAGAAAATTTTAACAAAAAACTATCAGGAAAAAGAAATAGGAAAATTTTGACAAACCATTTTAAAAATCAATGAACTGTAAATGTTGGTTACATATTTACTTTGCATAATAACAACAAAAAAAGTCTTGCTTACCTTCTGCATTGTTTATGCATTGTTACTACTTACAGCTACAATATATCTTCCAAAATTATTATTGGGTCTTTCCTCAGACATTAATGAAACATAATATTAACTCTCCAGGTTAAAGATTGTATTTATCTAATTTCTTGCCTGTCGTTTAATCCCAGTTCACTGCATTTGAAAATTCCATGTACACCCTCCACACACACACCCACACTCATATATATATATATATATATATATATATATATATATATATATATATAAACGGGGTTCGTTTGATAAGACTGTGCAAAATCAGAAGGTACTTAAGTTGATGGCACATCTAATGGTGCATATACATTGGTGCAGAGTTCTCTGCCTGTGCCTTGGGGAAATCCAGTGATTTATGTTCACTCTGTACTCTGTACTATGCGTGGATCGCCTCCTCTGGCGGTCCATCAAAGAAAGGGCGGGGGGTCAGCGGGTCAAATGGTGTCGAGCGGGGTCGGGGGATACACCAGATCAAAGAAACCTTGGGGGAGGGAATGGGGGTGGTTCTAAATACCGTGTCTAATGTTACCGTGACTAATGTGATGACAGGAGTCGGGGGTCTGCAGGCAGAGAACTCTGCACCAATCTATATGCGCTATAACATGCTTCAAAGACACGCATGTCAAATTGTAAACAGATTCGTCTCTTAATGCGACTGGAAGCCATTTTAGACCATAAAGCATTACTTTTTAAGAAGCAAAACGGTGGTAAAAACACAAATCAGCCTTGACAAATATTATGGCGAGTCTGCTCCTTCGCTAATAAGAATTCACAAGTGGCTTGCGGATTTTCGTTGCAATCGAATGAGCACAGTAGATGGTGGCCGTGCAGGTCACTCTGCTGACGTCACTACACCAGAAAGTACTGAAAAAGAATCAATCCTTAGATGATAGAGAATAAAGGGCGGGAGATTTCTGAGGCTGTCGACATCTCCTCAGAGCGCGTACATAACGACAAATTGGGGCAAATCTTACTTAATCTTACCTAGTCGTTGAAACAAATGTACCGACCTTAAGGGAAGTTACGTATTTAGGGGGGGGGGGGGACAATCCAACTTTTTCTTTATTTTTTGCATGGACTTGTCAAACGACCCCGCATTTTCACACAGACATCGCATGAAGCCGTGCGGAGCTTTCAGCTACTTGCTAGGATAATTAGGTTTTAATATTGTAAAAAACCTCGTAAAGAAATAACTTTCTTGAACCCAACAGACTGACTTGTTAAGTGACGATAGTAACAGTGATGATTTCTTTTCTAATGCTCGTCAAAAGAAAAGACGTCCGTTACCGAACGATTCAAATTCTAGTGAAATGTTACACGCTGTTTAGAATAGTTTCATTTTTCTCCCAATAATTGAAAACACTATGTGGGAATTCAGGCTATATGCTTTGCACAGTATACCGTTCTCAAAGTTTTAGAGTAAGAAACGTGATTCAGTGGAATATTTTTATCAAATTCTACACCACTACACCTCAAAAATATCTTGTAGGAGCCATAAAATCCAACCAAGAAACGGATCCCAGCTGCGCCAGTGTTCTCTAACCCAAAGGGATAGCCCTAACAGCTATATGAATCCTTCATCCAACAGGTACAGATTTCACATGTTAATTCTTGTACAGGACACTAATCGTCATAGCATAGTTTTTACTCTTTAATAATTTTAATATAAATGAAAGAGCAAGTATCTTGCAACTATTTTAAAACGTAATATATATATATATATATATATATATATATATATATATATATATATATATATATATATATATATATATATATAATTTACCACTAGAAAGCTCCTTAAAATATAATGAATATAAATTTAATATATATGGAACTTCTCCTTAAAATACAATTTAGCACGTGTCCCTAAAGAAAATAAAGTGATAGAATAACTAAATGATGTTAGAAAACTAAATGATGAAGTTCTGCACAATTTGTAAGACTGGGGCATATATATCAATGATGTTGCCTAAAGGTTATTGCATACTAAATACACACACACACACACACACACATATATATATATATATAATAAATAATAAATGAGTATAATAATTTATTATTAAATTTTTAAAGTACTTCATAATTGTATTTCAGAATTCGGGTTTACACCCCGCACTCAGTTATTAAGATGTAAAGCTTATCTAATACCTAAAACAATTATCGAGTAAATATGGTCATAATGAGAAGGAAAAAAGAAAATTTGATAAAATATACCTTCTAAACTTTTTTTTTTCCCCAATACGGAGGCACTTGCAATCAAACATTCGCCTTTACTACGCCGCAATCTTACTGCCCATATTATTGTGGGGGGCCCCATATAGGCGGACAGCATTACCCCATATGAAGGGACGACACGAACGGAAGCATTTTTCGTGGCGCAACGCCGGGATTCGATCTGAGCACCCCCAGCACCGAAAACCAGCGTGCTGCACCACAGGGCCGCCACAAGCCCACCTTTTAAACTACAAACCAGATCTTTTCCAGACATTCAGTACAGATTTCTGCTTTCACACCTATAAAAGAACAACAGTGTAACGTTGAGCTCAGAGAATTAATGCGCTTTAAAATTAGTATATAGGTGAAAATCAAAATATATATTTAAATATTCAACACAAAGACGAGCAAGAATTTTCAGCAGGAAAAAAAAAAATTGAAAAGAACTGAAAAAAAAATGAAATCACTCCATTTCCATATTTGCTTGTGTTTATGTATCACAAATTTCTTCGTTTAATAGTATTACTAGAACGACTATTGAAATATTATAGTTGTTCCATTCCCCGTCTTTGCACTATTGTGGGTATATATATCCTGATAGGTTTATCATAAATAGACCAGGGAGAAAAATAAACGAAATATGTATATCAAAAGTAAATAGGCTCAAAAATAGATCTGGCATTCTACCATAAAAGATTGGAACTCCCTAATAATCATGTTGAAAATAATGTAAATCTCTGAATGCACCTCTTAATAGTGAACATAGTGATTATGTAATAGACAGTGAAACTTCTTTAAGGCGACCAGTCATGGTTCAAAAAAATAGTGGCCGTTTCGAGGGGTGATCTCTCTATGGCGGCCAGTAATAGTTCCAATAAAAAGTGGCCGTTTTGAGGGGTGGCCGTCTAGAGAAGTTTTACCATATATATATATATATATATATATATATATATATATATATTCACTCAGAAGGGGGAGGGCGTGAGGAAGAATGCAATATTTCCATGATACAACTTTAAAAAATATAACTTGTCTAACAAAAATATTAAGTTAATAATTTAGTCCTCTATACTATCATCAGAATTCCCAGTCCAAAACATAATATAGAAAAACCGGTTATAGATATTAATTTGCAGGATAACCAGTATGTAGCATATTATTGTAGTGCCTATTGTGTGCCTATTATAGTATGTAGCCTATTTTCAGGTCTATTTATGAAGTCGAGGCGTTTTTTCAGGTCGTTACAATATAATATAATTAATTGCAATGTGATATAATTATATTGTACTTAAAAGACGGAATGTAACGGACCGACCTGAAAATTTAAAACCCCATAGACGGTACACAATTGGGAAGTAATTATGCAGGGCGGGCTGTAAATGTACACAAATCAATGAGTAAGAAATTTTCGGCATTCAAATGCAGCAAAATGGTTACTTGTAAACAATGAATGTTCAGATTTGGAGTTTAAATGTGGTTGATTATGAAAATCTTATCTATTGAAAGAAGCATTTTTTTTTTTTCTGACTAGGCAAAAATACTAAATGCGAAGTGAACAGCGAAAGCTCAAAATTTGAACTTAAAAGCCATTTTTCTCTCAGTAACTCAATATTTAACTAAATCCATAACTATCATTATTTCAGATCTCTTTACCAAAGGTATTTCTTTTCTCGCCACTCTTGGAAATAAATTTTAATGCTCTCTAGTAAAGAGAGAAAAGAGAAAGCACATTTGCTTCACATCCAAGAGCCCTCTTTCTTCTAAAATGGCATGTATAAACAATTTTTTGAAAGAAGAAAAAAAAAAACCTCTATTGAACATAAATCACTTAAAAATATTTTCACAGTTCATTAGCGACTCGGCTAACAATAGGGCAATAAATTTCGACACCTTGCTTAATTTCACAAATTAATGAAGCATCGAATTACACCATACAATATCATTAATGATGTCAAAGTTAAAAAAGGAGCCGAAAAAAAATGCCATCTCTTTAATGCTGTGAATCAAAAACTGCCTTTCCTCGTTGTTTCATTCCTCTTAATTTAATTAAAGGTAATTAATCCCTCTAATTGATGAATAAAAACCTCCCACCCCCTCCTCGCTCGGCTTCTCTAATTTTCTGTCGGAAGTTCTCAAATTACACGCTTCAGAAAATAATGGTTCGCCAGCACCACCTTCCCCTTCACTATATGCTTTTATTTTATTATTTTTTTTTTCCAAGGCGTAAACAGGATGTCAACCTCTCTCTTCTCCGGCCCCTAATTTTTCAAAGTTCAAAGACGTTCTTATCCACAAATCTCTCCGTCACATTTCTCATCACCCCGACCCTCTCTAGCGCATGCGCCATCTACCTTGGGTTCATCTCCCCCCCCCCTTCCCCTTCGCTCTTCTAGCCACGAACGCTACGAGCTTGATCAGACCTCATCCTCCAAATGTCGGCGTCTTTCATGTACGCGTCCATCATCTTTTTTACTTCGTCCTATTGGAGACTGTCGAGGTAGCGAAGGCGTGGCTTGGTCCTCGGTGGGCAGGGCTTGTTTCCAAGGGCGTGGCCGGAACCGTCAAACCCCAGTTGGCCTCTTTGAGTGACTGAGTGATTATGTGACTAACCAGGGTAACAGCTTTCTTTTCCCCCTGCCTTTCAGAAAAGACTGGTTTTCTCGCTCAGTCAAACGCCTCGCTTTGGCGGTGCGCCGAGTCAGCAACAGAGGCGTTTAAACGCCATATTTCATCGCTGTGTTTCGCAAATGCGTGCCGCGCGGCGCACAGTGTTTTTAAAAAAGTGCCAGTGTGTGTGTGCCATTCGCCCTTAGGCTGTTGTTGACAAGATGCTGCCGGCAAGCAGTCAAGCTTAGATCGGTGGGACTTGAAATCGCCAGCTGACCGAGCGATTCTGCTTCACAAATATCTCAGCAACGACACTCAGACTTGAGCGAATGTGTGAACTGAAATAGCTGGAGCAGCAGAACAAAGGAATAGCAATTGCATTGTGTCTGGAGATAACTTATTGGAATCGTGAATCAACGCTTGCCCAGAGCTCAGAAAGTCAAATAATCAAGACTTTGTTGATGGCTGACTGAAACTTCTTTCATATCCTGAGTAGATTGCCTTCAGAGGTATTATAACCAAATCTGAGGATTTGTCAAGTGTTGTTAAAGAATGTTTACCTTCGGTGGAGGTGTGTAAATCACCATCTTGATAAATATCTCAGCAGAAAGCCACGACAAGCTGACATTTCTAACGAATACTGCTGCTACTTGTTCACTTCTGAGGAAGAAAAAAATCTTCCATGAAATTCCTATATGAAGTACATTAGCCTGAAATCCAAACCAACTTTTTCTAACTTGGAGCAAATTCAGTCAGTAACTATTTATAGTTAAATTTAGTGAATACACTGCAAGTTAAAGCTAAAGATTTTGCTCACTGCACCAGGAAACTGCTAGCTTGAAAAATAGCATGTCAGATGATTGTTTTGTGTAAACTTTACTATAAGACTTCAAGGTGTTGAAAGTATTGATCATCCGTGGCTATGCATTCATCGGTCGATCTCGCTTCTTTCCAGACACGCCGTGGCAAGTTATAGCATGTGAGACTGAAACAAGCAGCAGCGACCGAAATTCTACATTTCCAAGCGGGCGCGATTTTATGGAAGGCTTCCCTCTCTGACTGTTGCAAACAAAGTTCCTACTATGGCCACCAACACAGACTCTGAATCACAGTCATCCGAAAAAGTGGCATCTCCTCTGCAGGCAGCTGCGGAGGACACCAAAGATGACGACAACGAGGAGGTGGACATTGACGTGACGAGCGTCCCTTCGGAAGGGGACCCCCTGGTTTCTTCGGACGTGGACCCGCCGTCGGAGGACGACGAGTACTTCAAGCCGATCAAGAAACTGTGCATGGCCCCGGCCAGGGCAAGCGCCCCCTTGGTGTCGGTGGCCGCCCCGAGCACCAAGCCCCTCAGTTCGTTCTTCATCAAGGACATACTGAACCACAAGCCTGCGTCCATGCAGAGGACTTCTTTGCCGGGGATCGTGCGCCCCTGGGACCTGGACGGCGCCGGGGCGTCGAGGCGCTCCAGGCCCCGTTCGGCGGACGATGATTCCCGCTCGGAGAGATCCGAGAGCGACTCTCCCGAGAGCCCGGCCGTCGCTAACCCTAACGCGTCGCCGCTCGACGCGCTCTTCGAGATGACCAGCAAGGCGTTCGAGGGGCTAGAGGCCAACGAAAAGGCATCCGGTGAGTACCACTTCGCTTCTTCCACACCCATTGCTTGCGGGGGGCATTTAACTGATCCCGCTTTAAAAGGGATCGTTTGGGAGGTAGTCGTCGATTGACTTCCACGCTCCGTCGATAATTATTGTTTACATCGCTTTATGCGATCCAATTCGGGTGGTTAAATGCATTAATTTGTCTGTTTTATATTGAGTTAGCTCTCATTTTTTAAATAGTAACTGGATTGTTTAATTTTAGCAATGCTATAATGTCTGCTGACTCCGCACAGTGTGCGTTTGTTTATCTTATTTACACCAGGGATGGGTAAACCGTTGGGGAAAGTGAACGAAACAAAAAACGATACTAGACGGACCTTTTTAATTCACTTTATAACCAAAAAAAGTTACATCTTCCCCAAAATGAGAATCTGTTATAAACATACATAAAAGAAAAACTAGTAGTTGTTATCATAAATATAAAAAACTAGAAAACCGTTATTAAATGTGAACAAAAGTCCCTGTGAAATGATATAGTGATAAAGACGAGGGTGAAGTGACAAGAAGGGCTGTTTATCTGCGCTGTTTATTCTCAATACGTTTGTTTACATAGCTTTATATTCATCCAAATTTTGTGAGGGCATTCGTCTGTTTCAGATTTAGGAATCTTCCGACTTGTATTTATTGACTAGCACTTGTAAACTGTATTGCTGGAACACCAATTTCATCTATATTTACAGAAATAGTATATGTTTGATATTATTGTTTACTTGTTGAATAGGGGAATCAAAATGGCCCATCTAGTATTTTCATTCATCTTATTTGGCCTACTAACCAGATAGTTTGTTCATCTAGGCCGTGAATAATTTTTCATAATATTCTTTACATTATTCACAGCCCAGATGGACAAACTATCAGAATAGTAGGCCGAATGAGATGAATGAAAATACTAGATGGGCCATTTTGATTCACTTATTCAACAAAACTGAAAAAAAAAAAAAGAGTTTGGAGAGTAAGATGTAAACAAATATAAAAACTGACAAAGATAGTAAATGTAAATATAACTATATTGTTGTAGAACATCATTAGTTAAGTGCAAATCACAGTTACTGGTTTTAAGTAAGATGAAAAAGGGAATGTGATGAGGGTGTGGTGATCTAAGTTTAGCTGTAGATTTCAGCTGAGCGCTGTGGTACCTTGATGCATTTGTTTACATAGCTTTATTCATTCAACTCTACTTTGTGAATGCATTCATCTATTTCAGATTATGGCATCTTAATCTCTTATTCCTAGATAACTTTATCCCCTGTTAGTAATACGTCTGAGACATCTAACTTTACCTATGTTGATGCAGTTCGCAGACAGCATACGTTCGTTTGCATTATACCATTTTAGTCTACCAAAATACCAACTTAGTGATAAGCATATTTTTTGAAAAAGGACGAAAAGAAATCATCAGAAAGCAATGAGAAAGGCTCTATAATTATTCAACAGAAATGACACATTAGCAAAAACGAGTTTGTATGAATCATAAAAAGTAACAAATATAGCAAATGAAATTATTAAATACACCATTATTTACTTTTTAGTTAGAGTTGCCGCTAATTTCAAAGATTTTAGGAGGGCCCTTGGGACGAATGTAACATTTAATGTGTTAAAAAATTTACCAACTCTGAGTTGTCAGTCTCACTATGTTTTCCAAAGCTTCATAAAAGAAAACACGTGCTCGCTTCCATACGATACAAACAGGGTCTTAACCCCCTGTTGACCAAATCAGGGAGATTCAATTTTGTCAGTCAGTTACAGAATTCCAGCTTATAGAGTTTAAACACAGTTGCTGTCAATAATTGCCACTACCCAAAAACTTTATTTTAGCGCTGCAACATCATTATACATCAGTTACTAACTTCTAACAAATCGTATTTCACATACATTAGTTACACTGCTACAATAATAAACAGAGCTGCCATTTTCACTTTTTAATCAATTAAGTTTTGATATAAAATACTAAAGCATCTTAAAATTTATCTCAATTGTTTGTTTATTCTAGTCACCCAGAAAAGAAACATTTTTTTAAGCTTTAGTAAATAAGCTTGAAATACTTTTTTAAAAACAGCCTTAAGATCTATACTCTATACTGATTTAAGATTTTAAGGTACTCATTCTTTAGTCCCATAAGATTATAAAAATTTATTAAATAAGGGGAGGTGTAAGTAGCGAGCTCACAAATTATTTCGCACATGATCTAAATAGAGTTAGTTTAGATGATATTGGTGTTTGTAATTTACTTTTAAAAATTTCCTCATCGAAAGCAAAGTGACAGGCAGGCTATTTTCATAGTTTTATTTCCTGTAAAATACATATCCAACCAAAACTCAACTTGTTTTTGAAAAATTAGAGAGCACCAATACATACTAGTTATTTTCTGATTTAATGACGATATGAAAGTGATTAGGGTTTCAGTATATTGTCTTTGTATAAAAATATTATTTCAGTTATATTACCTGTTAACTTTATATCAGAAGCAAACACTTTAATCTTCCCACTTTTCTGCAAAATTGGTATTAAAACACTTATCACAGACTTGTGTTACTTAATTCTAATATACACATCAGTTAAAGTGAATATTCGATTCCTATCATCCCATTATGAATAAAATGTTTAAACTTAATTAACCACTTTTCTGCAAAATTGGTATTAAAACACTTATCACAGACTTGTGTTACTTAATTCTAATATACACATCAGTTAAAGTGAATATTCGATTCCTATCATCCCATTATGAATAAAATGTTTAAACTTAATTAACCGGGGCAACACTGACGTATGTCCATTTTTCATTTATTAGAATGATTTTTAAAATATTGGATGGCGATTACCAATTTCCTTTAGAAAAATAAGATGGGTCCAAGATAGACTCAATAGCAAATTTATATTCTATTTAATTTAAAAAAAAATTTTTTTTTTTTTAAATTTATTTATTTATTTTTTTTTTTGGGGGGGGGGTATCACAGTTTGGGTACAGCAACAAATTATAACCATACACACATCAAATAATAATAATAATAATAATAAACATAATAATATTCGTTGAAAGTCATTTTAATTAGCATACCATGTTCACTTATCCCAAAAATAATTTTCTTAATATAAAAACAACATGCATTTAACAATCGAAGCAATGAAGCAATTGCTTATTTGAGTACGATATTTGCCCTACGGAATGGTTGAGTTTGGTTCAGAGAGTTAAGTTAATTTTTTTTGCTACACGAGGGCCTAATTAGACCCCCCTTCGAAATGAGAATATTTTCTGCGTTTATTCGACATTAACTGTATTCAAAATTATTTTAACGAAAACCAATATACTTACAACTATCAAAATTTTGTAATCGGTTAAGCTGTAAAGAAATCATCGCAGTTTTATGCAATCCATTCAGAAATATTGCTTTTAACGCAAAACAAGGGAAAAGTGTATGGTACCATCATAACAGTATTTACATAAAAAAGCACATTTGGTTACGTTAAAAGTTGTAAATAAAAAAAATTCAAATACATATATTCAGACTACATTTTTATTGGTTTATATCATGATCCATATCTAATTATTTAACTAAGTAATCACTTATACTGTATTGTGTTCATTCAAAGGATTTATTGAGCATGTATGAAAAATAATTGACCAGATATATCAATTACTATTTAGGATATCAATAAATTACATAGGACATCACTATTTTTCGAACACAAACTCTTGAAATATTTTCCTGTCATGTACATATAAACAACTTAATCCACGACTATTGAAGTTAGACACTGTGCATAGGCGAAATTTCTGAATATAAAAATGAACAGAACTTGAAAGTAATACTTAAATTGAAAAAAAAAAACTGAAGTATAAAATTACATTCTTAAGTAAAAATTTCTGCAAACGCCACTCTGATTTTCTTTTTGTGAGTGGAAAATATAAAGAAAATCAACCGGCGATGTTTTGAACGAAAAAAAGGATTAAATACATTTAATTTTCCGTTATCGCATCTAGTAATTGAAGATTCATAAAGAAATTAGCTTTCATGAAATAGAGAACAACTTAGGAGCAGAAAAGTTCGTGTGTAATCTTCGCTTAGAAAAAAAGTCAGTTGGAAAAATAAAATCCGTACGCAGAGGTTATACGAAAATATTAGAGATACTTAGTTTTCAGTTAACGGGAAACAGAATCAAACTTTTTATACTGAAAATATTTTTTTATAAATCGACAGATAGTTACACTTTTAACTTTATCAGTTCATTATAAAGAACTGAAACTTTCATAAAAATTTCAGTTATATCTATAAAAAATAAATTCTGTTATCTCTATAAAATCTGTCTATAAAAAATATAGCATATTATTAGGCAACTATTATAAGACAAAAATATGTAAATATTATTAGGATACAGAGTTTAATTGAAGGAATCTTTTGTCCTTTTCTTATCTATACTTAAAGCTGCTAACCCGATTCTTTGGGCAGTCCGTGAGAGAAAACTACTGAATCAATTTTCTTCATTTTGGTCTTAAACGAAAGGTTTTAATCTATAGATGTGTCAAATTTGGTTTTTGTAACCGCAATTTCTATTAATGAGCGATAATTTACAATTAAAAATTGCTTTCTGCGCATGCTCAGTGTCATTTTTAAATCTGGCTTTAGATACTCATTATGCCCGAGGCCGCATAAACACACTAATTTGTTTCTGCGCATGCTCAGTGACAAGTTTTAATCTGGCTTTAGATACTTACTAAGAACGACGCTGCATAAACATGTCAATTTGTTTATTCCGAGGAATCTCTCTAGATCTCTCTCCGCCATTTTTATTTGTAATTATGTTTGTGAGATATAGAATTTAACCTGGTATAATTTGTGTATTAGTACATTTGCTATCCAGCCGTCATGTTTTGACGGGTACCAACTAGTATGATATTAAAATATTAAATAGAATAACATGACATTCGGTAAATCTGATGAGCTCTCACTTTACCTGACGCACTCCTCTCTCATCTTCCAAGGGAAAACCTTTTCGGAATTTTTAACATTAAGACCCGAATCCTAGAAATTATACCTTGAAATTATTATGTGTCATTAAAGTTATGTGAAAAGGCAAAAAAAAAAAGTATTTCCATTTATTTTAATCATTCTTTAACAAACTGTAGATCCCAGAGATTAATTTATTGACCTTCTTTCATATGAATACTTTCGTGTTCAACCCCCCCCCCCCAAAAAATGTGTTGTCCTTAATCTGCTAAATCGATTTGTTCGAGTTCGGTGAGTGAATAGATATTTTTAACTGAATCTTGTTTTATATATAATATCTATTCCAACTCCTAAAATAAACAAGAATTGGCCTTTGCCCTCTTCCTCATTTTGAAATACATCATACCTTTTGCTCAGTCATTAAACATCTGACTCTGACTAAACATCTATAAGAACTGATACTCTGTGTTTTAATTCTAATTTTAATTATATTAATGTATTGCTGACCTTACTTTTCAACACCGATGACAGTTTGCAAGGAGTTGACCTTATAACCCTTCTTTGCATCTCAAACAAGATCTTGCGATATACGTTTTACATTGAACAAGAAAGTTGTGTATTTCCCTCAGCGACAACACATTTAAGTCCTTTTATTAGGTTTTTAGGTCCTTTTATTAGGTTTTTTTTGCCTTTTAAATACACTTTAGAGAGAGTTCTCTGACCTTTCTGAGAGCACAGCTTTTTAAAAAGTCATAGATGCGTCGAGTGATTTTGATAATTTGTTACTTTACAATCGTCGATAGATTTTAGTATTGTTGATTTCAAATTCTAGCGTTTGCAAAAGGATTCTCATATTTACAAAACGATGTGCGTTTAAGAATTACTTACAAACATGAAGTAATTCTTAAGAATTACTTCATGTTTGTAAGTAATGTACATAATTATGTACGTATTTTGTACATAAGAATTACGTACAAATGCTATGAATTCAAAGAATAGAAAATTCAGTTTTCATTAAATAAATGAATTTATAAACAAATATTTTTACTATTAAGATTTCAGTACAGACACACGAACTTTATAATTGGTCTTTCTGTACTGTCCATTGCCCAATGTGGAGCCTGAAATGGGGTTCAGAGAGTTAAATCTCTCCTCAGACACAAATCTATACATATAAAATCTTCGGATGAAGACTGTCCATTTCAATATCTTAATCATATATCAATATGTCGAGGTGAAGACATTTTTTTTATGGGTTCTTAATTGTTTTGTATTATTTTTTACGATTTCATAAGTGGGGGACAAGTGTTAGTCTAGTCCCCAAATTTCCATAAAAAGGGAAAAATGGGAAATTCAAAAGGAAATGACAGTCATTAAAACTCAAACACTTGCAGTTGGTGGGCATTTTTTGAAAATTCAAGCTGCCAGGATTGGCAAGGCTATAAAAAAAAACGTTAGAAATTCAACCAGTTCGCTAGACAAAAAGAATCCCTATTCAATTTAACTAAATTATAAAACACATCAAAGCGTTTCCGTACTATATTTACTCTAAATAAAGTTATAAATTTTTAGCTAAGCGGAAAGGAAAAACCTTCGACGAAGCAAACCACAAAAATACTTTATTGAGTTTCAAGGCACATGAATTTTTTAGAGGAATTTTAGCATTTATAGAGCAGGTACAGATCAAACTGATCCATCGCTTTTAGGGAAGTAATTAGCTATCTAGAGCATTATAATTTTGTGGTGACTCGATTTTTACATGCAAAAGAAACTATATCAATTATAAACACCGGAAATAGAGTTTAATTCAAGGTAATACTTTAATGAAGTAACCTCAGCAGTAGCATTATCCCATCCCACTTCAACACAAAATCCTTGGCACGCTAGTGTTATTACGTCATTTATAACTAAGCTAAACTATTAACTATCTTCGATATACATTGAATTGGAGATAAGCTAGTGACACTATCTTTCTCCGGGGTCTGGTCTATACATCAACTTATTCATGATAAAAAACAAATTAAAAAGTCAAGATTAAGACTTTTCAGCAGAATGTTTCACATCAGTAAGCTTTTCACTCACCTGAAGATTCTGGGAATTCATCTTTGTTTACTCCTTTGTGGTCTCTAAAATAAAGAAATAGATACTGGAAATATTTCTATACGGAGAGATTATTTCTCCCTTGAGCTCGTTAAAATTTATCCTACTGCTATCTGCACAATTAAAAGGGGAACTGGAGTACCTAAACTTTTTTTCTCTCTCCTTTTTCATATGATTTAACGCCGTACCGTACTAATTTAGACGACTGAAATTATGGAAGTTTCCACATAAAACAGCTGATAGTTTAGTAGCATCCCCATATGTTATCCTGTGTTGATAAGACCGGGAAATTAGGAAAGAATAGGAATATTTCCCTTCATTATTCAGTCTTAAAATCTTTAGGAAAAGGATTTCTCAGTCCATTGTCGTACCAAGTTTTAAGAGGCGATTTTCCATACTTTTTTACTGTAGAATAAAAGGGTGTCTTAGCAATTGCAACTTCTTTGTAATTGTAACGGCTCCAGTACTCAAATATGAACTTACAAGGAATATAAATAACTAGCTGAATACCCGTGCTTCTCTACGGAATACATTAAAATAAAATACAACAATGTATGCAATTTATTTATATGTTTAATATCCTTAAAACATAACTAATTTGAATTAAATTCTTAAAAACTTCCATCTCAAAGAGTCTAGTGGTTAAATTTTATCTTCTACCGTATTTCAATATAATTTTTGTCAATTTATTTCGTTGTTATGCACGTGACACAAAATTAATGTAAAGTATCACAAAAAGAAAAGAAACCACGTGATCAGCATTCAATAAATTAAAAATCTAAAAATGAATCTTTAAAAATTCATCAGAAAATTGTAGTAAAGATCCGAAAAAGATTTCATTTTAAAGGAATTTTTATGATATTTCTCGTGATATAAATTTTATAACCCTCGGATTATTATTTTAAATGCAAACTTTAAAGAATGTTACAAAAACAGCTTAAAAATTTAATTAACAAAAATCTAAGAAGGAATTTTCAAAAATCTTTCTTAGTGCACCCCTACACTATAAGAAAAATCGCGATGCAAAATTTCAACACTTTTAAGTCCAGCGGTTTGGTCTGTGTGTTATCTATCAGTCAGTCAGTCAGTCAGTCAGTCAGTTACGGAACTGTTTTATATATTTAGATAATCATAAAACTTAAAAAGAATATTTTACAAAACCGAAAAAGGAAGAATGTAATCCCTCCCGACAACTCAAAGAAAAAAGAAGGAAATGAGAGTGTAACTATTACAATTAAATGTATGATAGCATATTAGAATCCAACATTATATATTTTATATAAAAATAAAAGGCTATTATTTTGATGTTTTTTTTAACTATTCCTCTACCCTTAGCGTAAATTTAAGTGTCGCCTTCGATAAAAGATTTATGATCGTTTATTACCGACCAGAAACATTAAAGTCTACATCTGACGTAAACTTGTAATTATAAATCGTCAGAGGTTTTTAATGCAGGAATAAAAGGAGTTGCACAACTTTAGACACTCTTTTAAACTAATTTCCTGCTCTCTGTTAAAAAGTTTCCATCCAAGAATTTGAATTAGACAATTTAGTAAATTCAGGGGTTTTTTCCTTTTTTTCTAAAAGTAGTATAAGGAACAATTTTATAACATTAAAAGCAAAAGGATTATTTTGCACCATTAAAAGATTTTGCTTTGCTGATGATCATCTTTAATTTTCGTCTAGGACCCACACGCGTGGGATCTTAAAATATGAGCCCTTCTCGGAGATGCCCATGATCAGAAAAATAATTCCATTTCGTAAGGAGTATATTTATTCCGTACGAAAAGTAAAATGTGTTTTTTTTTTATTATGTATAGAGGAAAAATTTTTATTTTGTAAATTACACCTTTAAATTTATATTCCCAAATCCTTTAAGATCCCAAATGTAGCAATAAAAGTTTGCAAGTCAAACGGTAATGCTACATCACCAGTAGCGATAAATTTCCTGACAAGTTGTCATCTATTTATTTCCTTTAGTAATAGGCATCTATTATGATCAGTTGCTGTTTTTTTGAATGAGGATATTAATATATCTGACATTATACTTTAAAGATAATAATTAAATTAAAGCATTTATGAATCCTTCAGATAACCCCTCAGATTTAACATAGGTGACTTTAAATTTAGGTGATAAATGATAAGTTACGCGTTTGCAAATCAGACTGTAAGTTCAAAGAGTAAGAGCTAAAAAGGTAGTGATGGCTTATCTCAAGTTTTAAATATCTCTAGTTTTAGGCTAGATAGCTTGAGAAATCAAATTTTGGGAGGTTGATTAATAATAGGTTTCGTTTAATGGTGGAAAATGAAGGCATCTCTTTGAAAAGATATTTCCTGCTGTGTTCGAAATATTTCTATAACGTAACCATGAACTTTGCAATAAAATGCAATAAAATAAAGCAAAATAATGAATTGAAGCGTTTTAAAATATTTTTTAGAATAAAAACAGTGTTTTTCAAACAACGCAATTTTTAAACTGATGGATCGTTGAAACGATGAATTCGATATCGTCAGTGTCATATGTATACATGAGATGATTCCATAAAATTGAAGCTCCAGAAAAACTTTTCTTGATCCTGTATCTGCATATTTTTTTTCTATTTTCCATGATTCATGATTCATTTGAATGAAATATGTACTTTACTTCAGTTATAAACATTGAGGATACGTTTTCACATTATATATATATATATATATATTTTATTTCATGGTGTGCGTTCAAGTATACATTTTGATACCAAGTAGAAGCCTTGAGCTTTTTTTGAAACTTAGTTTTAAAAATAAGATACCGAAACAGCAGCTAAAATACTTAATAATTCCCATAGAATAATTAGTTAAAAAAATCTATGCTTTGTTTCCAATTTTAATATATAATTTGCTTATTATTTGTAGCTAATAACACATTGAAAATCAACTTATTCATTTTTCTGAACAGGCATTTTTATTCTCTGTCTCTGGTTATTTTGGGAACAATTATTTTATAATTTCTTGTCCTCCAGTGAGGGAAAATATTTGCAAATAGGTTTACAGATTTCTAAACGCAATTTAAAATACACCATAATGAACTCTGATTGATTATAATTAGATAATTTACAAGCCAAAAATAAATTGAGATGTTTCAATATGCTGCAGGTTCACTTAAACTGTGGTAAATTTTATGATGAGGGAGCAAAACTGTGGAAAACTTAAGTACACTGAAGTTATGTGATTCACATTTATAATTGGCTAAACTCATAAAAATGCCGAATAATTTTTTTTCAGTCAACTTTTGAAAACTTGCGTTCTAAAGTTTGCATGAATATGACCTACAAATAAGTATTTACTTATTAAATATTGATGGGGAAGTTAAAAATAAAATGAAACATTCAAGCATATTTAATGATTATTTTCCTTTTATTTTTTATTTGGTACTTAGGCGAGATTGACAAATACTTATTTCACAACTAAGGAGTAGTCAATATATGCGAAACTAAATTCATAATCTGTCCCTATCCCTTATTGAAATTCATAACTAAGTAAAGGATTTTACGGTTCAATAATTATTTTACTTTTATTTCTTACTTTGTTATACATGCGAAATTAATAAATAGTTATTACGTAAATAAGGAGTAGACAATATTTGCGAAACTGAATTCATAATCTGTCCTTATCCTCTATTGAAATTCATAACTAAGTAAAGGATTTTCCCCTATGGTTTAATTCCTGAGCCTGAAACTCGTTACAACTGGGGCAAAAAAAGACGCAAATATCACCTACTGCACTCTCAGGAAGTTGTTGCGACGACACTAACGCCAATGCAAACACGAGACAGCACCAAAACATGAGAATTTTCATCTGAGAATTATTTTTGAGAAATAAAATTCTAAATAAATATCATTTTTGAAAATATTTTTAGTTTGGTTTCTAATTTGATTAACGGACTAGAAATGTTTATAAAGAAAGGGACAAATAAAAATACCAAAGAGCAAAAGTTTAAGTAAGAAAAAGTAGGGTAGGTGTCCCAAATATCGGCTACTCTAACTTTGTTTCGACATTTCTTCCACTTTTTAGCTTCTGAATAGGCTGGAAACTCAAAGAACATCCCTAAGAACTATTTGCTTTGGTATCCTGAGATCAACCAGCTCCAAAACCAGTGCCAGTTTAAATTATGTAGCTAAATTGGAAAAATTGAAATTTCCAGTGGACTCCAGAGCGGTTCCTATTACCGTATACCTCTGTTCCTCTTACCGCCTACCAGACGAATTGAGGAGCACCTGTTAAAAGGCGTTGCTAGTGAAGTCTCTGTTTAATGCACTTTCAAATGGTATAAGCAAAATTAGAATTTGGATGCACCTACCTGGTCATTCACTGGATTCTGATTCTTTGGAGCCAAAGTTTACGAAGACAACAGCTTCAGACGCCATATAGTTTCTGTTGTCACTGATAAGAGCGTTGTCGCTATCGCCGCTGTTAGTACAAACCCAGAACTAAGAAGTGACTGCATGTTCTCATACATAGCGCGAATCATACTTTAGAAACACGAGTAGGCGATATTAGGCACAGGAGCGATATTTGGGACACTCACCCTACTCTTTCAATAGGCTTTTTTTTTCTAAACAAGCTTCTAGTCCCGTAAAAAAAAAAAATAAAGGTATAAAATAAAACTCTAGTGTTCAGAATGAATGGCAAAAACTACGATAATTATTTCCAAGGTGACAGAATGCTGGAAACTCTTGAATATGAGGAGGACAATAACTTATGTAATATGTAATAATAATTCTGGATGTTTTAGAGGAGTTATTACATATTTACCAATTTACCCCTTAACACAACTGGAAGCTTAATGATAGAAGGAAATTGCGCATTTGGGGTTTAATGAATTGGGGTTTAATGACGGTAATTTCGATAAATACCGTCTTCATATTTAATTTATATAGTTACTTAATGAGTAACCATGAAAGTGCACGGAAAATATATACAACTGTACACTTAAACTAATTTGCAAAACTTCTCATGTTCACCATACGAGTAAAATTACGCATCAAGTTACGTATACTCAAGCATATACACATACTTTCGTATATGCATATATGCATGCATCATCGTACATATAATTCGATATATTCAATTATGCTGTTTTCGTGCTGGATTTATCTCCGGTATAGATAAAACCAGTCCCATTAAAAACTGAATGAGAAATTTTGTAATTTTCTTTAAATGACGCTAAATTTATGGCACTTTTAAACGATTTTTCAGCTCACTGCGTAAATATACGAGCAATGCCTTTTAAAATTATGCTGATGCATGCATGTACATTAAAAATACTCCAAGCAATGACACACCAGAAAATTAATGCTACGAAACAAGGCTGCAATAGCTTTGAATTCCACGACCCACACTCTCTTGGAAAACCCATTTAAGAACATAATGGTTTTAAGTACAAAGTGGAAATATCTTTAGACCTAAACGTTGACTCTGATGCTCTTCAGGTATGACTAATGTTTTAAAAGCTAAAATATCCGTTTAGAAAGTGTAACAAGGTTCACGGCCATAAAGTTAGTTGAATGAATTTCGACTTAATTTATGACTCTCACACATCTATTTATTTGTTATGGATTCTCTTAGATAAGTTTTTCCCATATTTTACTTTCGAATCAAAATTATACATCATTATCTCTTTGAAACATATGCTCATATAATTTATTTGTTCCAAAGTGAAATATTTTTTATATTCTTTGCTACCCTTTATGACATGAATCCTCTAGGAAATTGGTGTAATATCTTTGAGATATGCTGCCCAATAACCTTGTTTGAACCAGAAAAAGGGATAAAAATGTGTTGAAAAAATAACAGCGATAAATATTTTTTTCATCTTAAACGTCGTTTTCTATTGCGCAACTATTAAGCGTACAATTTCAAGCACAAATTCACTTTTCTTAATATTTTTGTTCACAACAGATGACTCTAAAAAATATAGGAATCCTTAGGTTCTAATTTTTTTAAATTAATATGCACAGAACAAATAATACCCAAGCTCAATACATTTCTTACCTTGTCTTTTGAATTTTAATAAGTTACTTTTGTATAAAAAGAAAAGGTAATCGTGGAAATCTCTTATACCATTATCAGTGTTTAATTTGAATGTGAGCGTTTCTGCCCTGTATCGAAATTTTCCAGCCCATAGCTTCCCCATAAGGCCCTGCTAATATTAAGCTTGTATGATTGCTTGTGAATGTACATCAGAGATCGGGAGTAGTAAATCTTACGAACAATTTGCTATATCAGAGATCATACTCGTTGGCAACATCATCTTGTTTTAGAGAGAAATTAAATACTTAAAAAATTGAAAAAAATTCTAAAGTTCTTTCTTGAAACTTAAGTTTAGTCCAAATTAACTTTATGAAAACTATTTAAATGTGAATATTTTTCTGTGGTTGACTTAAAAGATTTTTATTACAGTAAAATATTTACGATAAACTTTTTAATTCATAGTATGTTGCCATAAAGAACATTTATTAAATCTAATTTTACCTGATTTATAGCAAATAATTAATTTTCATATGTGAACTAAAATAAAATTTACTAGATTGAGAATTAAAAAGAGGTTAGTGAATCAAAATTATTTTGTAGATTAGAAAAGATATATAGGAGCAATTCTGCATTATCTTAGTCAATTAACATACTTAAGAAACACATAATAAGAAAATTATTTTAAAGTAAAGCGCTCTTAGTAACTAATTTGTGTTGATATAAAAAAGCACACATGGTGTAAAGTGTGAAAACCTTTAAAAATAAGGAAGAATAACCTTGAATGAATTCGAATATTCGTAAGAGTTGAGGAGAAGTATTTGTACATCACAAAAAACCTTCGGAAATATTTTTTATTAGAATAAAAATTATTTCCGAAGAAATGAGAGATGTTTAGGATACATATGGGAAAAAATTTGATTTAATCGGTAACATACATTTTAAGTCTATATAACAATATTTATTCAATCGATATTTCAAATGGAAGGAGAAAAATTCAATGATAGCATATTGTTGGAATAACCTAATTTTTAAAGCGTTTATATTCTTCTTTCGCTCATTGTTTTGTATAATAAAAGCATTAAAAGGTAAAAATTGAGACAAGGGTTTAAAAATTCAAAGAGCTGAAGAAATTTTCAGCTATGATTCGTAATATTTCCCGATTCATGTTCCTGACTTCGTAGAAGTGATGTTTCAAGAGCTTTTGGAATAGATCTGTGACAACGTAATAAGAACTTACTATTTAACTGTGTTTAACTTTAAAGAAACTAATAATAAAACTTATCAACACCAAACCATTTTATTTTTCAACTCAGCTGGATTCTAAAAAAAACTATGTATATAATTGTTGCCAAAAAAATTATTTTAACAATAATTACAAAATAACATTTAAAATTATAAAAGTATTTGTGAGTTAATTTAAAATTAATTATTTATATTACATGCCGTTACACATCTAAGCATATTTTACATGATCAAAACGCCACATCTAAATTCGAAGCATCCATTATTTGTTCCTCTACAATTAATTTTTTTTAGTTAAATGGAAAATAATTCTCTTTATTTTAGAAGATATAACGTATATTATATTATATTATATGTATAATATACATACATATTATAAATATATATATGTGTGTGTGTGTGTGCGATCTTTCTTTTCTTTTTTCACCGATGCTTAGTTAGCCTAGAAATTTGCAAACAAGAATTTTCTAATAACATCTTTTTAATAATTTTTTAAACTTTTTTTTTGCGTTTCTTTTGTCTAATTTCAACAAAATAAATTCGCCCACCAGACTCAATTTTATCCAAATATCACTTACAAGAGAAATTTAAGGACTACACCTAAGCTTCAAATGCAACTTAATGCTTTAAAAACCTTATTATCTCTGTGTTTTTACTGCCCTGTATGAAAATGATTTTAATATCACTTGCTGTCTCTGTTTCAAATAGTCAAAATATAGCATTACGTTAGGGATCTAAAGGGTGAAAAAATTTTGCATGGAATCTCTTCTCGCACACAAAACATAAATAACTTATATCAGATCCTTGAAAATGAAGAAGCGACCGCACTAAAAAATAAGAAATACTGGTTATGACGACGTGTGTAGATACATGTCGAATTGCAAAAATACGTATGAGCACATCAAAAGAGCGGATAGAAAAATAATTGGTCTTTGAATTATGTCCCCTTCACCAATTTTCTGCTTCATATCAGATGGAAGGACGATTTTAAATCTGCGTTTACCACACATCTCATGGAGATGAAATCATGAATTATGGGCTTTCGGCGGCATTCTCCATAATAACCTTAATCATTTATCCATTAAAAGGAATTGCATAATGATGCGAACCTCGCTTTCTTGTTACCTCATAACAATGTTTCTGACATCGGCGAACGTGCAAAGAAAATTTGAAGTCGAAAATAAATACAACCCCGATAAAGATAAAAATTTGACTGTACAAAGAGCACAGGGATATGCGAAAAATTGCATTTCTTTTTGCCCTTGACAGGACGCGAGAAAGCAAGTGAAATTATAGTTGTATTAACAGGAAATTGCTCTCTGCACACATAATCGTCGATCATCAGAAGTTCTTAAAAGTTGACCTTTCCTTCAGCGAATTCAGCGCACAGATTTCGGATGATTTTCTTTGATAGAAAAGTTGTTACAAGATAATTCGTGCGGGTTGAATTTCTTTTTCCGTTCATCTTATTTCAAGCCTCTTTAACTATTAATCTTATATAAAACCTGCTGAATTTTAACTGGTTCGATTTACCTGCAACAATTTTAAATTCTATCCTAAATGTAGGTATTCAATCTCGCTTTAAAAGAAAGGCACTTTTCTTCTTGGAAACGATGCTCTACACCAGTGTCTTATTTGGTTGCCAAAGAGTTTTTAATTGTATTTATATAATTATAAAATCCTTTGGTAAATTTCTCCGAGGTATGCAGAGGATTTATTAGCTGAATATTGAGTCATTTCAATAAAAAAATATAAGACATATTACCGTGAGACTGTTTTAATAAATGGAGACCTGTTTTAGGGTATGTTAATCCAAATTATCCATATATTATGAAGCATGATTTGAAATTACAAAATTTCAGCATCCTCTCCCGAGAAATTATAGAATCAAATAGAATCAAATCCTTGGTTCTCCTTTTGTCAGCAATAATCAATCATGCTCCATAAACATTACACGAGTTTTACTCCCACAACAACACCGTTGTTATGAGAACATACCTGTAGGAATTTTTTCCTTTCATTGCTTTGGCAACGATCCTCAAACATGCGTTAGCTTATATCCTCGAACCTGGTGAAGCTCATTTGCTCTTAGCCAGTAAGTCACAAAACCACAAACCAACCAACTTGTCAGCAGTTCTAGCTTACAAAGTTAATGTTGCATCAAAAGTCTAACGGTAGATCCAGGGGTAAGGTAATTAACTCGGGGGAGAAGTGGGCCAAGGGTCATTTAAATACTTTAAGGGTCTTTTGATTTGGTACAAGAGCGATTTTTAAAATATTCTCAAGAAGATAAAAAGAAAATTAAACTTTCTTTTTGAAAGAGACATTACTAATTTTGTTTTTTATTGGAAAGGTTAATCGAGAGATACCTCTATGCCAGAATGTTGACGTGGAAAATGATTAATAATAAGAAATTTAAATAGTAGTTATCAATGAAGAAACTTCTTTTGTCCGTTTATAGCGATAATATATCGAGAAGAATACTTGAACCGATCAAAGTAACATCATCATGTGTCAAAATAATTACGTTTTAAGAATGCTTGAAAAATACATAATTGCGCTCTGAATGAGACAGCAGACAAAATGACTGAATGAAAAAAATAATTTAATTTATCTCAAAGAATCATCGATGTATGTGTGAAGAAAAGACTTTTTTACTTTCCCAATAGAGTCATCTTTTTTCCTCGTCCACTTTTAATACCTATAAAGAAAATGTCTTTTTCATCTCTTTAACTCACGGGAAACAAGATTTGTATTACTATTCTTACATTTAAAGCCTCATTAAGTTGGGCAGTTTTCTTCGAAAGTAACCGAAACTCGTCTGAAACATGTCATTCAAAATATTAAGAAATTATATGACTAATTGTTTTAAAATATAAAACCAATAATAGTTATAATACCTGATCAGAGATATTTTCGTTAACATTCGTAGTCTATTCCCTCATCCGGAAAAGCAACATTCCATGATAAAATATGTCTTCTCAAAATGTTTTATTGAAAATTTAAGAGAATTTTTTTCTATACTAAATGCCATTTCCTTTTTACGGTTATGTTTTATAATGCCATTTAGTCCCCGTGGCACTAACGGAGAATCCTTTGTTAATAGTCACACACACACACACACATATATATATATATATATATGTATATATATATATATATATATATATATATATATATATATATATATATATATATATATATATATATATATATATATATATATATAATAAATACAACGGTCAACGTATGCAATTAATGGCAAAAAAATATTTGCATATATATTTATAAAAAAATCGTAACGGATATTTTTATACACAAAATAATGTAGAAGAAAATATTCAAATTAAATCTAATAGATCATACTAAAGAATATAGTACAGTTAATATAGTACAGTTGATGAACATTTCTTTTACTGTAGTTTAATATTTCTTTGGATAATGTCCAATCGTCAGCCGCATTAGAAAGAAAAAAATATATTTTTTGTCAATTTATTTCGTTGTTATGCACGTGTCACCAAATTAATTTAAAGTATCACAAAGAGAAAAGAAACCACGTGATCAGCATTTAATAAATTAAATTCTAAAAATGAATCTTTAAAAATTCCCCAAAAATCAGAAAATGGAGGTAAAGATTCGAAAAATGTTTCATTTTAAGAGAATTTTTATGATTTTTCCCGCGATATAAATTTTATACGCCTCGGATTATTATTTTAATTGCAAACTTTAAAAAATATTACAAAAACAGCTTAAAAATTCAATTTAAAAAAATCTAAGAAGAATTTTTCAAAAATCTCTCTTAGTGCACCCCTACACTATAAGAAGAATCACCATGCAGAATTTCAGCCCTTTAGGTCCAGCGGTTTGGTCTGTGCGTTATCTGTCAGTCAGTCAGTCAGTTACGGAACTGTTATATATATATGTATATATATATATATATATATAGATCATTAGAATTAACAAAACCTTTTGTATTTTAATCCCAGTGATTTATCATCACTGCTAGCAACGATTCAATTAATAGTCCCAAAATAGATGATAAAATTTCTAGAAAGAATAATGCATATCACAGTTATTAGAAATTGGAGCTGTTCTAATATTTTTTCTATTACGTATCTCAAATGGAATGCTTCCAATAAAATTTAATGCTTTTTAACTAATACCTAAATTGAAATGACTGTATAAGATGTAAAATGCACACGCAAAAATTATTCTTATAACAGCCTCTCTCAAATAATAATAATAATAAATGCGAGCATGTTGTTTCATACATTTATTATGCTTTTAATGCTAAGAACAGTCATTACTTACTATTTTAAAATGAAGAGGAAGCACTATTTTCCCATGAGTTTGAGGACATTTGAAAAAAAAATGAAGGGAAGAGAAGAAAAAAATGTTTTTTACAGTAAACAATGAACACTTCAGAAATTATAGGAATAAAGCGGAGGCTATCCATTAACAGATTTGAGAAGACTTCCTAATAGCTATCATTGACTCATGTGCAGTCCCTTTAAAACACGGGGACACTTTTATTCTAAGTTCTAGCTTCGTTACTGTATAATGTGCGAGAAGACATCATTGCTTTTTGACACGAACATATTTCGAATGTCTGTGGGAGCCCTCAGGTGGTTGCGATTGGCTGGAGCGTAGCTGTGTGATCCTTCAATTCAGCAGTCCAGAAGTCGTTCTATAACTGCAATTGTTCAATTAGGAAAATCCCCCGATTCTCCGATTCAGTAGTGCAGAAGTCTTTCTATTATTCATTGCAATTGTTTTGTTTCGGTAGGAAAATTTTTGAGTATTTCAACAATGGATGAGAATTTATATTTTCTCATGACTGCCGAAAGAACTTCTAATTAACTGCTTTATCCATTATTTTGTCCTCATCACTTTTAAAAAAATTCACAAGATTTTTTATCAGGCTAAAAATACTTAATGAAACTATATAAAATAGTTTGAATATTAATATCCGACAGTTTGTTGATACATATGAAACTGTCTTCCTCCAAAATATTTAAACATGTTATAGTTGAAAAAAATTATTTGTTCTATCTGTACCGTTAGAAAAAAAGTTCTATATTATCAAAGACTGATATCATAAATTTTACTTAATATAGGTTACCATAAAGTTGGAAAAACCTACTACTGGATTCAGTAAGTCTGGGCTAATGATACAGTGTTCGTGGCAGAATTAAGCATAGTCTTGAACGATAAAAAACTCTACAATTTTATGCGTATTTCAGCTAAACTGCATTAAAAAAACCCAAAAAAATATTTTAATTTAAGGTAAAAAAATCCCTCGACTTTTTTTTCCTTTTATTTCAATTCTTATTTGATTTCATTCAAATTTTACATCATAAACTTTCTGAAGAGTTTAGAAGTTTATCGTTAAATCCATGGTATAAATTCGTCAAAAAATGTTATATTTTACTATTTTATATAAGCGAGTATCGACCCCGATGTAATCAGCAATTTATAGTTAATATTTTGGGGGGATGCTTTTTTAAATGCAACTTATAAAAGTATTTATCCAAACAAAATAAACTTTGGGGCTATATCAGCTCGTTCATTTTTAATTGATTTCGTCCAACGACGCCTATGACGGCAGCTATAATGAGGAACAAAAAGATAATTAGAAGTCAAAGCAATAAGATTTACGAGCATTATAACCCCCGTGTGGCTATATTAATTCATCATCCGCCATTACTCAGCTTTATGAATAACACCATACCTAATCTAGCAGGCACCTTTTCGATTATATAAAGACACATTAAACAGCCAATCGAAGTAGGATGTAAATTTGCAAAATGTATACCAACAATACATTGTCACGCTTAGCTCATTCCGACCACACGAAACTGTCACGCGTCGAAATTCAAAGTTCTCGCCAACCTCATTTTTTCCTGATAAATGATAACTTTGTTCAGCCCCCGATAGAAGAAGGAGAAGAAGAAAGAAAAAAAAAAAAGAAGAACATATTGAAATGAGTCGATGGCAGCATCCAGCATCGAGTTTCGATGCGTGGGCAAACATGTCTAGTGACAAGCCTGGCAGATTGAGCGTCAGATCCTAGCGCCGAATTCGACACGATAAGATCCTTTTGTTTGCTCGTTCTTGTTGGTGCTTTTTCAAGCATGCTTAAGCGATGATAGTTTGCTGATGTTTCGATCTAATGGATTCGTGCGTAATTTTGTTACACAAATCTTTATTGAGACGCGTCGGTTCTCAAAGCAAGAAGTGGCAAAACCGTGGCGTGGCTTCTGATTGGGGGGGGGGGGGGGGGGGAAGGGAAAGTGATGTACGATTCGAGTAAGCAAATTTAAATAAGAACAAATTAACGTCATGTTGGGTGACTGCACGTGCTGGAGATAAGGAAAGATCGAGAGAGAGAAATGAACTAAAGTAAACTGGCAATTTTTTAAACGTTTTTGAGATGCATGGAGATGTCTGCAAAGGGGTTTGCACATCAATGACCTGTAGTGACAATTATAAGGAATGGCTTCGATGACTAAAAAAAGAATCGACTACTAAAGCTCATTCGGAATCATTGTTCAATACATAAATCCTTAAACACGATTTAACGATGAACTTTATTAATATTATTACCAATTGAACGGGTAATTTGAATGCAACATATAATACGAAACATTAGGTCATAAGTCAAATTAATACTGCTAAATATTTTGTCAGGTGCTGTGAGGTAGTAGATTACAGAAAATGTTACGCGTTGTCTTAGAAATACACTCGTGTAGACTAAAAAAGTACAAAAGACAAGTAAAATATTTTTAAACACATGTCAGAGAATTAGAACTATCCTGTGGCATACGACACTTGCACTGTTTATAATAACTTGTTTTTGTTAAGTTGAAAATTAATAAGTTTAGTCTGAAATTGATAGTTTTAGTAAATTTTCCGTCAGAATATTTACTCAAACTGACCTATATTTTTTTACAATGCGGAGGCACTTGTCGCGAAGACATTCACCTATAAGTCACCGCAGTTTTGCTGGCCATTTTATTATGGGGGCGCCATATAGGTAGACCAGCATTGCCCCTATGAAGGGACGACACAAACGTAGGCATTTTAGTGGCGCTTCGCCAGGATTCGATCTAAGCACCCTCAGCACCGAAAACCAGCGCGCTGTACCACAAGGTCGCCACGGCCCAACTGACCTATATCTGATAATTAAATTTCCATACTTCAATCTAGATACACAATTAAGGATACGTGCTCATATGTATCCGGTATACTTTCGAGAAGCATAAGATAAGCGTAGCGTACAAATAATTGCAAAAACAAAAATAAATATCACTTATGTGTCTTTTAAGCGCCTCCCTATTGAGATATATATATGGTGAATTATACATGTGGTTGGTACTCTGTATTGTGTGTTGGTGCTAAACAAAAGTGAGCGAATCAAAACCTGAAACACTGTCGATCATGATATACTTGGAGTCGGGATTTCACCAAAATGTTTAAAAATATACTATAACAGCCATTCGGATGCTTCCAGTAGCATGTGTTATGTTGGAAAACCAAATGATCCAGAGGCAGATTGATTATCAAGTAGATTAATGACAAGGCTTCGTATATCGGGCCTCATGATGATAAAGATGCTATTAAATGATATAAAATTTAATTGTGAAATCTCCTCCATATCAAAAATGGGAATACATACAAAAAAACTGTGAATACATACACAAAAATGTGAATGTATAAAATGCTGATATATATGTATAAATAAAATGCGTGTGTGTGTGTGTGTGTGTTAGTTAGTTAGTTAATTAAAAATTTAATCTAAGAGAACCCGAGGGAGGGGGGATACTATCACGATCCAAAATAAAATTCCAAGAAAATAAAAATGTATTCTTAAACTAATTTTAATAGTTCTTGGTTATATGTTTTGCGTAGTTATACTCAAATATTTAAATTCCCCAAATCCCTTTACTTGAAGGAAATGCTGAATCACTTGCTGGAGAGACTGAGAGAAAATAAGATGAACTCCATGAGAGAAAATGCAAAGTAAATGACTTTAAAAACTGCTTTGTTTAGAAGGTGAAATTAAAATATAAAAGCTTTCTTACATTACCTGATATAGTTAGCGCCATGAAAATAAATAAATAAATAAATAAATATATATATATATATATATATATATATATATATATATATATATATATATATATATATATATATATATATATATATATATATATATTTATTTATTTATTTATATATATATATATATATATATATATATATATATTTATTTATTTATTTATATATATATATATATTTATTTATTTATATATATATATATATATATATATATATATATATATATATATATATATATATATATATATATATAAAAGTATTTTTCAAGAATACTTTGTTTTTCAGACTGTTAGATAAAAAATTTCAGTAAATTCATATATTATTTTTTCTCATTTACGTAGTCTGTTTAACGTAAGCCTTGGTCTGTGTCAAATCTTGGTATGAAGTACAACAGTTTCTTTTAAATGCTAGTTATTGGATGCACATTTCTGCGTGACCCTCTTCACGAAGGGAAATGAAAAAAACGGATTCGAGTTCTCAATCGATATATATCGTGACTGCACATTTCGCATCGATTTGACCTCTACTCGTCGCTCCGTATATCATATATTGTTTGTGCTTTCACCAATTAATCGATTTGCTTGAGAACTTAATTTAAGTAATGATCATTTGTTTGCATAATGCAATTTAGAAGTTAATGGGATCTAACGCGTACACTGTCTGGTGTCATTCTTTTTCATAAACAAAGCAATTACACATTTTCGGTGAAGTAAAGAAATGTTACTTAGTCATGCCATTACACTATACATCGCTGCTGAGAATTTAATGCGATATATGCTAATTATTTAAAACCTGATTTTCAGTTTACGTTTCATGGTTAGAGTCATCAGATTGCTTCGTAACGTCATTTGTGCCTTGGGAAAGCAATAGAGCGTGACCCTTTGTGACTATTAATCAAATCTGTAATTTTACATGTTAATCACACAGCTAAAAAAGTTATTTTTCTGTCGTAGTTTTCATTATAAAACCATTAATAATACAAGATACTTAGAGGGAAAAAAACTTAGAGGGAGAAAGTTTACTTCACCACAATTCGGGAATACAATTTAAAAAGTTAAAAGATAATATTTATTCTTATACACAATAAAAATTTACGAACAGGTTCCAAGTAATACGCCGTTATTTTTTTTTTTAAATTTAGAGAAGGAAAAGGAGAGAAATCAAGCTGGAGAGATTCCTCGGAATGAACGTGCGGCCTCGTGCTTAGGGATTATCTAAAGCCAGATTTAAACATGTCACTGAGCATGCTCAGAAAACAATTTTTAATTGTAAATTACCGGTAATTAATAGAAATTGCAGTTACAAAATCCAAATTTGACACATCTGTAAATCAAAATCTTTTGTTTAAGACCAAAATAAAGTCAATGGATGCAGTAGTTTTCTCTCACGGCGTGCCAAAGAATCAGCTTAGCAACTTAAATATATATATTGATATTGCAGACGGAAAGTACTTACATTTCTATAATACAAATAAAACTTTATCACGATAACTTAAGTTTTCCCTAGAACCGTTCATTGTTACGTGTATAGAAAACAAGATTTGGGGCAACACTATCTACATATTCGGTATTTATTTCCTTGAAAACACATAAAAAAATATTGCCACTGAATGTTGGCTCAGCTTACAATTCGAATGTTTTTAGCAGGCAATGCTCGTTTACTATGTCCGAGCTACTGTATTCAGAAAAAAAATTGTTTATATAATGCCCACTTGCCTCTGTACTTTACGATAGCATCGCTACTGCAATTACACAATGGATAGTCCTTTTTTTTCCTCCAAGCATTTGGTTATTATGATTATTGTTATTTCAGTCTTTTTCATAAGAATTGTGACGGTGATCTCTGTTCCTTTAAATTTTTTCTACATATTTAATTTATCTCTATAAGACGGAAAAAAAAAAATTAGAAAAAAAAATTTCTTTAATTGCAACTGTTGCATTCAACTCTGTTCTCTTTAATATTTTCAAATTTGTTCTTTATATTGACAATCGAATCAGTGGTGCTTAACCTCATACATTTTGATAGTATTTGATGAAAAGCCTTCAAAAGCTAAATTGCCTTTATCAACTTTCTTATGGTTTTTTCATGGTCCTGTAAACATAGTAAATATATCTCTAACTCGTTTATATATTTTTATAAACCGGCATCGAACATACCAATTCCAAAATATGGGTCTTTGACTTTCCGTTCCTTTTTCTCACTTAAGGGCTTGTATCAACAAGACTGAACACCATTACTTACTTTCCACTGTGGTGTGGTATAGGCTTAATGGAAATGTGAGTAGTCACCTTTAAAAAATACAAAGACATTCTGTTCAAAGAATTTCCGCTTCTCTTTCATTTTAACGGATTATTTTGTTTCGAAGCCCTTGTCTTAAAATGTTCCACATCTACTGGAGCAATATGAGAGGGGATACATGCAATTAAGGTGTATCGTTCACTAGCCATGTTGGTTTTGACAGCAAAAGTAGTTTGTTTTCATCTAAGTCTGAAATACACTGAAAGCGTATGTCTAATGCGATATATTCGATACCATTTGCTTCCGAGACAGAAGTAACGTAACACAAAAACCCAAAAGAATACTTAGTTCTCGTATACCTTTGCAGTCATGAGACCTCAACAATGAAATTTCCATAACATCTGACACTACTTTTTTCATGGACAGTGGCACACCCAGGGGGTGGACCAAGGGGACCTGCCCCCCCCCAAAAAAAAGAAATAGAAATTGCATTATGAATATTGAATTTTCCATTATAAATATTTTTATCCGTTCAATTCACCCCTCCCCCCCCCCCCAAGATTAAATCCTGGGGACGCAACTGGTCATGGATAATATAAAGATTTTTATGAAGAAATGAATAAAATAATTGAGAGTTTAGAATTCAATAGTTACCTGGTGCGTCTATTAAAATAAGCAGAGTTATTTACTCTTTTAACATAACTCGAGGCATTAATAACATAAAAACCCGCGTACACTTACTTCTCGTTTGCCATTGTAATTACGGGACTTCCACACTTTACAAATTTCAGAAGATAAGACGCTAATTACCATGTTTTTGTTAAATCGCTTTCTTGTTTGTTTGTGTGTGTGTTTGTCCAATACAAATCTTGCAATCGATTTTTAACTAACTTCCCGACTAGCTAGACATTTGAAACTTTTAGAATAGCTCAGTACACGATTACAATGCATTATTTTAATACTTTTAGCCATCTTTAAGCAGCTTTGAATTCATTTTCAGTTATTTTGTAGACTGGTGCTGCCCTCTCTCGGCCGGGACGGGAACGAAAAGTTTAACGCAAGTTAACTTCCAATTAACTTCCTTTTCTTTCAAGTTGATGGGATAATTCATCAAAAAAATTTTTAAAAAGTATTTAGTAATGCATAGAATTGTCAAGTTCATATGATTCAACAGAAAATCAAACGTGGTATATAAAAGGTTCTTTTTATCTTGAAATTATTTTATAATGGATAATATAGCGATGTCTGTAAAGATAAGTATGTATTCGCACAAACGTCTACATTTAGATCTCTAAATTAGCAAAGTGCAGGCTTGTTTATCCCTTTCAAAACAATCCGGACATATCGGCCCGCCACTGAATTAGTTCTGCTCCCGAGAATAATAGAAGCATATCCAATTCCCTTCTAATGAGGAGCAGTTTGTCGCGAACATATCCAGATGACAATGGAATCACTAAAACCTGGTTGTAGTACAAAGTTTTATTTTTGTACCTGGAAGAATTTACTTCATTCCGTCAGGTGCTTAGTGTCTCTCTCCCTCTCTGGCAATATTCCAGCAGATGACGGTTTGCTCGGGATCTGTTTTAAGAAACGCAATCTTTCAAAATAACACGACATTAACTTTCTCTAAATTAATGAACATTTCGTTAAAAAGTTAATTGCTATTCGATTCATAATCTATCTTAGAACTATTTTTTTTTTTTACCACATTCATTCACAGGTGAAGAAATCTCTTATTAGTAAAAATTTCTAAGATGAAAAAAAATGGGGCAATTAATTGCCAGCGAAGAAGAATGCTCAGCGACCACTTATGTTATTCTAGGATTAGAGCCCACTGCATTCCTCACAAATTCTATTTTGATCTATTATTCGAGGGGATCTCGGAGAGATACAATGAAGTCTTACGTAAGTTTATTTAAGAGACCTTTTTTTAAAAAAAATTAGCGTATTCGTCTAAAACCATATTATTAAGTCTTAAAAAATGAAATCTAATTTAGTGATGCTATTTTATTTTCATTAAAACACAGTTGAGATTTTCAGTTTAATATGTGGCTAATTTGGTCAACAGCACTTTTTTTTTTTTTTTTTTTTGGTAATAACGAACTACAAAAATTCAGGCTTGTGGCGGAAAAATAAAGCTTTTCTCCCTTAAGTTCGTTTTTTTTATTTACATCTTTTTAAAAGTTCGACCACAAACTAATTTTAAAAACTCTTTCTCAAATCGCATTTATTCTCTTAAAAAAAGAATAGTATTGAATTTATTCCGGCTCAGGAATCAGATCCTCCAATTTCAGCATCTCAGGTCGATTTTCTAACCACTGAACTACTGTGCCACGTCTTTGATTAACCTTGCAATATCCCCCACCTGAGGAAATACCCATGGGCCGCATTTCTCATTCAAAAAACAGCAGAACACCCATTTGGTGCCATAATAGAATAGTCGTATCTCTCTCACAGCAATTCTTTATATCAGCAATAATTTCTATTGTTGATTCCCAACGGGGTCCAGGTGGACCCCTTGGTGGACCCCGTTGGGGGTCGATGGAAGTTTAAAAAGGGTCTATAGTATTCCAGGGGTATAGTGGGGGTCAATGATAATTTTTTCTTTTTTAAAATTTAATTTTTTAGGAATGTAATTATTAGATAATGAAATCCGTTTTTATAAGTATAAATATAGATTTACATAGGGCAGAGTAATCCACCGATCTAAAGTCGAATGCCATGATGATTTTGTATATGTGTCGAATGAAATTATATTATAATGACATATAAGTCAGTAAAATTGTTTGATAAAATATATATTTATATTCGTTATGTTAGTTATTGTGACTATACGATGATAAGCAGTTTCAGGCCAAACATTAAAAAAATTGTATCAATGCATAAAGCACGACCACCACATTAATTGAAATCGATTTTTTAAAATTACAATCTGCGTTTCTGAAATCTTGTTTATATTTGTGAAATTAAAAATGAAAATAGCACAAAAAAATAAAACATAAACCTAATGAACTCCTTTTTTCTATTTTTTTTTCATATTCTTAGTCAAATTGTTATCTTTAAGTGTTTTATGGGCAATTATTAGTCTTATAATTATGTTGTATGCTGCATGTTTTAGAGAAAAATATGAGGGGGTCAATGAAGAAAATCACTGTTTCAAATGGGGTCGATGTAGGATAAAAGTTGGAAACCCCTGCTTTATATCATCTCTGCCATTTAGAGCAAATAATGTCAAAAATTCTTTTTAAAAATAAAAAAGTAAGCTGTTCAGTCTTCAAGATAAAAATGATTACTCTAAAAATACCATAAAACTGCACAAAATTTGCGCAGTCATTTCTGGAATAGTAAACCTGCATAAAGGTATAAAAATAGCCTGCATATTGGCATAAAAATAGCATCTTCAAAGCCCACCGTAGTGACACTCTACCGAAAAACTTAGCAGTCAAATACAACTTTTTTTAGATGACAAAAAGAAGTAGATATAAAAATGAGAAATATGATCAAATAAGATGCATGTTACTGAGATAATTTAACAGTTTGGACAACAGACACTTTCTGTTGATGAAAGTGTCTGTTGTCCAAACAGACACTTTGGTTGTTTTTAACTTAAAAAAATACAAACAAATTGAGGGAGCATATGTGTGACATTATTTATTATAATTTAATAAGTTCAAAATAAAACAATCATTTGTAGATGAGGGTGATCTACTTTTCACAAAGAATTTTTAAAAAAAAGTTTTAAAAAAATGACTAAAGTTCCAAGCTAGCCAAATCAGAAGTTCTATTTCCCTTATATATTTACCCTATGAGATATAATTACGCGTAAAAATAAGTGATTCTACACGAGAAGCTTTTCTCGTTTTTTTTCCCCTTTCAGGACGTTTTATAAATCAATTTTAACAACTGCGTGAAAGCTATTACGCGTTCATTCTGAAGTAATAGCGTGTAATTATAGACTTGTCATTGCCGCCGGTAGCTGTCCATGCTATCGAAACCTTTAAATCATGGGAACTATGTCATTTCCCACCGAAAATAAGTTACCACGAGAGAAAATACTCCTCGAGTCCAGTTATGTCTAGATTAAAACATGTCCATTTTACACACTTAGCTGAGAGAAATGTGTATCTATAGGTTTGTTAATGGAACTTCCTAAGGCTTATATGACCTAATTTACAGGACTTCAGCCTTGCTTCAGTTTGTTCTGCCACGAATAAATACAGTTAAATTTTCCTCTGTGGGAGAATATGTTTATCAGTGGGTTCTAAAGCAAAAAAGAGACTCATTTTCTAAGTTTTATTTGTTGCATGCACAATTGTCCTTAGGAAACTGCGTTTTTATTTTGTTAATCTTTATACTGAATTTGACGTATCAATAATTCTGACGTCTTTGTAAATATAAATAAATCAGAATGATTTATGAAAATGATTGGAATAATTTTAGTATTTGTAGTTGGATTTTTTTTTTGTAAAATTGTTTTAGCATGCAGTCTGTTATTTTCTGCAATATTGCCTAAAAATATACTCTTTGTTTCATCCACTTTAACCTTTTCCATACGGGATGGGATAGCATGTATCCCAAGAATTCGGGTCCAAGGATGAGAATATATAAATATATATATATATAATATATATTATATATATATATATATATATATATATATATATATATATATATATATAGCCATATGCATGACGCTAGGCTGCGTCATGCATATGGCTATAGTATTTGTATATTTTGATAGGTTATGATATATACATATATATATATATATAGATACATATATATACATATATATATACATATATATACATACATATATATATATGTATATATATATACATGCATATATATACATACATATATATACATATATACATACATATATATATACATATATACATGTCCACAAGATTAAGAGTAACGTTAGCTTTGGTGCTGGCAACTGATAGGGTACATAAGGCTGAATTCCACTACTTTTTCTCCTAATTTTGGAGGATTGTCAAGTTCTGAGGTGTGTTTATTTTCAGGATCACATCTTTCAAAGACAATCTGTTGTTTAATGGTTATGTCGGAGCTGTTGATACTATCGTTAAGGCTCATTTTACTAGTTTTAGTTTAGACTATCTTCGCGGGTTAGTATGCACTTCCAAAGTACGTACATAGGAGATCCGATATATGAGTGTTCGCGTACGGATGGAGCGACTGAAAATACATCTATGAAAAAAGATTTATGTAGATATTTATTTTTAAAAATATTTTTTTCTCAAAAAAACATCCCCTTACACTATATATCAGAGTTCCGTGACTGAATGATTGACTGACTGATTGACTGATAGATAACGTACAGACCAAACTGTTCGACCGAAAGGGCTGAAATTTTGCATGGCGATTCTTCTTATAGTGTAGGGGTGCACCAAGAAATATTTTTGAAAAGTTCTTAGATTTTTTTAAATTGAATTTTTAAGCTGTTTTTGTAACGTTCTTTTAAGTTTGCATCTAAATTAATAATCTGAGGGTTATAAAATTTATATCACGAGAAAGACCATAAAAATTCCTTTAAGATGAAATCTTTTTCGAAACTTTACCTTCCTTTTCTGATTTTTGGTGAATTTTTAAAGATTCATTTTTAGAATTTAATTTATGAAATGCTGATCACGTGGTTTCTTTTCTTTTTTGTGATACTTTAAGTTAATTTATCGTCACGTGCATAACAACGAAATAAATTGACAAAAAAAAATATTAACATATGGTAAAAGATAAAATTTAACCACCATATTAATTTAGATGGAAGTTTTTTAAGAATTTAATCCAAATGAAACATACAAATTAATTGCATACATTGACCGTTGTATTTATTATATATATATATATATATATATATATATATATATATATATATATATATATATTATGGCATTAATTACATACGTTGACTGTTTTATTTAATTTGAATGTATTCCGTAGCGAAGCACGGGTATTGAGCTAGTATTTTAATAAGTGAAAAGTGTTCTTTCTCTTCAACAAACTGAAAAAACAATTATTTACTATCTCTAACAAGATATATACCGTTTAACAAAATAACCCTTTAATACTCTTTGCTAAGACAAATATAACTGTTTGTAACACATATCAGTTAATAAATTTAAAGATCTACGCTAACGCGTTCAACAGTGTAAGACTTTAACTATACCCGCGGGTTAAGTTATTGCTGAAACAGGAATGTTTTAGGCTAACGTGTTAAAAATTTAACGGAGCCCCTCAGAACAAAAATGCTAATTAATAATGGCTGTAAAGCCGCTGACGTTGCAACTTGTAAATATATATCTCCCACCCCCTCTCTCCCAGGGGACGGAATCCAGTTGTCTGCCAGTGTCCGCGCTAAATATATTATCGGAATTATTAATTATGTGGTGTTAATGAGCTTCGTCCTGATTTCTGCCGTTATTAATTACGTTATGTTTAATTGAATTCCTCTTCTTGCCATTCTGCAAATTAATTAACAGCAGCAGCTGAGCTGGGCTTTTCATTTTTACGCTGTGTCCACGGATTCGTTATGCTTACGCTGGTGACAACTTCATTAATTAGTGCTAAATAAGATAGATTTGGATAAAGCGGGAGAAATTGTAGACGACGGAGTTAGTTGGGGTTTTTTTTCTATTTTTTGTTGTTCTTGTTGTTGTTGCTTTGGTTTTACATCTAATTGGTTAACTTTAACTAGAAAATATTTTTTTGTTTTTGTTTTTGGTAAGAGAGAAGCGTCATATTTAAAAATAGTTTTATTTTACAATTTCGGAGATGTCGAAGTTAAAGAGGAGAATGAAATATGCTTTTGTGTTTGTGAATACGATACGGATTGCAGTTCTTTTATTTTGCATTTCTGTCTGGTCATTATTAACTCGTAAATTATATATATATTAATATATATATATATATATATATATATATATATATATATATATATATATATATATATATATATGAGAGATCCTGAATGAGTGGGTGAGGGGGTGAAATCCGATACTGAGATAATTTTAATAAAAATTTTAGGTTGGTAGCATCCACAATGGAATTATAACATGCATAATATATTTGCATGAAAGGAACTAACCCGTTCGAAGTTAACAGAGGTAAAAAGTAATTGTGTAACCCACATAATGAGACTTTTTTCAAAATTTATTATTCATTATCCCCTCAAGTTTGGTGTTTTAAGATGCATAATTGGGAGGTAAGAACACATATCAAGATAATTTTAACAACAAAAAGACATTTTTCTTTAATGCTACATAATATAGTTTTCTACATATGATCCTAATTAAGCAAAATAACATGTTTATTTGTTTTCAGCTGTTGTCTTTTAATTTCATTTCTCTTAAGTGTGCAAAATACTTTTAAGTATATTTACTGCAGGAAAAGATTTGTGCTAATTTGAGAATATAATAGAAATCATTTGTAAAAGATAGTTTGAATTTAAATTATGTATAATACATAATTTAAATGTTTCCAGTAATAGTTCAAATAAATGTCTTGTTTGAAATCATCTTATTTCCCAAATATCCTTTGAATTTTGAACTGAATATAACTTATGCTGCAACACCTTTTGTTCAAATTTACACTGCAGTATTTTCTCCAGATTCTGCGTCATAATTACTCGATGATAGAATTGCATTCTGTTATAATTAATTTGAGCATAAACATAAATAATTTACTCGGGAAGATGCTTATATCATTAGAACTAAGCTGAGTTAGCTGCCTTTTAATTACATTCACAAAATTTATGTGCTGCACAAAACTATAATTTCAAAAAATTGCAAATCATAAAAATGCACTGTTGAAAAATACTTGGAATATATTTTATGTGTGCGCAGATGGTCTTCTTTACAAAGTGTTAGGGAAAAGGATTTTATTTTTGACTAAATAAAAAATAAATGATTAATATTTCCAATGTTCCATTCACAGTTGTTGTGGAATGATGTAGTTTCAAGTAACTTATGAGTGAATTGTTATAAAGCATTCAAAGTAAAAATCATGAATGGGCAAATTCTTTGATTATTATCAATGTAAATTTTACTCAAGAGTGAATACTTATGTAACAGGTCCGTTTAATTTTATCACAGCTAATGAGGATAAGGCTTGTTAATTCGTTTAAGGGATACATTTATTGCATAAAATTTTTATCGAAGAAAATATACATCAGTCCGAAACTTGGGAACTTCTTTTAAGAATAAACTGACGATATGATTGTTGCACCTTGCAGTGAAAACTTTATATAATCTCCATGACTCATATTGTGTTATTTCTTTACTATTTTATTGGATAAAGATTAGAGTTAAGTAAAACAATGGTTTAACAAATATGTCATGGATAATTAAATAAGCCAAGTTTCTTTTCTTATATCCTTTGTGTTCCTGTCTCCCTATTTTCACATGCCTCAGTTGAGGATAAATATGGTTGAATGAAGTCGATCTTTGAGATTTTTTCTAGAAATGGAGATAGTTTACTGGAAATGGTAGTTGAAAATTATTGAGACTTTTTCCCTTCAAGTTTTGTGTTTGCAGATGCATAATTGACTTTCTTCATCCAAATTATAAGGTTAGTTAACATACAGTTTTTTCATCTCAGTTCTTATGACAAAAACGCTCTTTTAGATTATTTAACTGTTTAGTACGTTATTAGACTATAAATAAACTGTAACTATATAGTATATTATAAGTTACAGCCTTAAAATATAACCTTATAAAACAATGCTTAGTAAAGAAATGTAATATTTTTAAGGATCGCAATGCAGCTTATACATCATAGCACAAAGTGGAGATATTAAATTGCTATTGGGCTTTTGGGACTGTAATTATCATATGTAAGGAAATTAATTTTAAGTATAGGTTCATGGATCTGATTCTTCAAACGGTGGATCTCTTTATGAAGTTCATCATTATATGTTTTGGAAATAAAAATATTCATTTAATTATCTATGCTCACAGTTTTCGCAGAATTTGCGGGAAACATTTACAGTTTTAATCTCAGAGAGTGAATAGTCATTATTTGTCAGCAAAAGTGAACCATGAAGAAATACCCTAATTATTTTAATGGAATAAACTCTAACTGCTGTCTTTAATTTGCAGATAGCGATGTTCACCTTTCTGCTTCTCGATCAATCGCAACTAAGCTGGAAAGGGTAGAAATTAATAATTTAACAATCGTCTTCAGCAATAATTACATTCAAACGTACCAAGACAAACGTGAATTGCATTGGGAAAAGTGACCGCCTAATCGCTTCCGAAACCCGAAAAACTTTTTTTTCCAAACGAAATTAAAATTTTCATCGTGTGAGTGCCAAGCCACTGGTGCAACCAGGCGATAACAATGAATTCAGCAAAATTGTACATCCGCATGAGATGGGGGGGGGGGGTCGAGACTGCAGCGTTGTTTCTCAGTTAATTTATTGAGTGTGTAACTCATATAATTTTTCAAAGCTGATTTACAAAAATTATTATTTCCTGCGGCCAAATCTCTTCCAGCACGCACAAGTAGCAAACAGACCTCTGGGTTTAATCCAGCTTTGATAGGGAGCCTAAAATCAATGCCCAATTCGCGCTCTGAAACTTCGGCTTTCATTAACGCGTGACGGAGCTAGTATCGATTCCTTCCCGCGACACACACACAAATGAAAGAATATATATATAAAAAAACAATTATCGATAATCGTGATCGATCACTGATGGTCGCCAGAACACGGGTTTTCTAAGACGGGACGCGTTAACTCTCTTTAGACGAGAAAGTAAACGAAGCTCTTTGAAACGAGAACAAACAGCGCTGTAGCAATCAATTGTGTCACATAATTAATGTTTGACAACAAGCGTTTAGCAGGGAAATCTTTAATTTTTTTCCCTTTTTTTTATTCCATACAGTTAGCAACTATTACTTTTTGCCCACCTTATATCACTGCATTCAGGTTGATGAATAGGACACTATTATGTCACATGAAATGAAGCAATTTTTTTTGCCTCTTCCCAAGTGATTACTAGCACAAAATGTCATCAAGTCATGAGACAGGTGACATTAAAAACGCCTGCGTAATCCAATACAATTTTTTTCGCTCTCACTGCCTCAGCAAAATGATGATCTTTTTTGCCTGCCTCTCGGATTCGTTTTCTTAATTAGATCGTTAATTAATCGTAAAGCTTGGGGGGAAGTGAAATTTTTGCTCTGCCTTTGAAAGCATAATCAATCTTTTCAGCTATCCCTATGTGCTGAATTTTCTTCCTTTTCCAAAGGGTCGATAGGATGGTGGTCTTTTCGGATTAATATTGAAAAAAAAGGGAATAAATGCGTTTTCAACACATTTTTACTTGATCTACCAATAATATTTTGTTGCTTGAAAAATTGGTGATAATAAAAAAATTCTGAGTAAAATATGACGGCAATTTTGTATTTATATACATACTGAATGCATAATATTTTTTCATATCATTATTTCAGCGTTACGCTTTTGATATCGCAATAAATATTTCAGACACGTAAATACTGCCTTTAATATATGAATCTTTTTTTAACTCATTCTTTAAATTATCCTTTCAGTATTTAAAAAACTGGAGTTTTTTTTTCAAAATAAAATAAAACTTTATGTCAGCCAAATTGTTTTGTCTTTCCATCCATGCGAAATCGCCATAGCAAGTATCATAAAATTCCCGTACAAATTGTGTTCAAATTAAATTTAACTTATGTAAACTATTATAAATCGGATGAATTAACTATTAAAATACAGAACTCTTTGCTACTGTTTCACAAACAGATACTTAAAAAAAAAATTTTCATTCAATTCGTAAGAAAATTCTTAAAACTAAGTTCGGGATGAAAAAAATTTTTAAGGCTTACAGCCGTAAAATTTTTTTTCATCCCGAACTTAGTAAGCTCTAATTTCTTTTCACATAAAACGATACGGTTCAACTATTGACATAACAGATATTTACACAATGCAACATTTAAAGGAATTATTGAATAACTTAATTGATTACACAAAAAACCCAAATTTAGGATAGTCGTTATGAAATGTTTTGTTTATTGGAAACAAATGCAAATAATTTGTTTCCAATAAAATAATTTAAATATTAAGATTAAAACATATTTTAATATTTAAAGCTTTGATGCTAAGTCATGTTTTACGATATTCATTTTATCGATTTCGCAATAAATAAAGGACTAACATTTTACTTTAATAGAATTTATAAACTGAAGTGTTGAATTGCTGTTTCAGCAAAAATTTGAATAATTTTTATTTTTCATTGTATGATAACTGTGAATTAAACACGTCAACCAATAATTTGAATTTCATTTAAGTAGTAGTCTTTTAATTTAATTTCTTTCAATTAGTATTTGTGTTTTAATTATTATTTATTAATTCTGTTGTCACAAATTCTTTATTTTCAACTGTCCTCCTCTATCTTAACACATAACACTATTGAAATCTCTTCTTTGCCCCCAAACGTTAAATTTAAAGAAAGACTCTCACGACCACATTTTTCCTTCCGAAAATCACTATCCTGTTTTTTTTGTAAAAGATGCTAATTTTCAACGTAAAAGGTAGGAAAGTATCATAGCTGGAAAAAAAAGATTAGGTTGCGATAGTACAAATCTGAAAATTTTTAAAAGCAAAGTGAATGAATTTATTATTAAAGTAAATAAAAAAATTCAAAAACTAAACAACAAGAAAATAGTTTAATGAAAACAGAAGTAAGATAAGATTCACAATAGTAAATAAAAAAAAAAAAAAAAAAAAGTTATAAGGAAAGGGTCAAGTGATAAATATTTATTTCGAATCGAGTAACAAAATTTTATTTTAAAGGCAGAACTTATTGCGAGCGAGAGCATGTTATGGCATTTGCTGTTGTCGGCTGAATTGACAATAAAATTCAGCCAAAAATTATACTTGACTCAAATTTTAGATAAAGAAAGATGACACCAAGGCTTGTATCATGCATTCTTTCATTACCATCCTTGCATTATTGTGCCACTTTTGCTTTGGTTTTCTTGCAATTTTATCATCAATCAGGCATCCAAATTTTGAGAGGTAAATCTTAGGAAATAGAGAATTCTATCTCGAGCTGGATATACTAGAAATCGGCACTCACCAGTGATAATTTAGAAAAGTTCCTCTTAGAATTTGTGTCGTCTCGCCGTACCCGAAAGCAATGCCATGCGGAGAAACCCATAATAAGGGTATAGCCCAGATATAAGACCAGGTTTATTTTACTTTTAACATAAATTGCCTAGACAGAAAAAAATTGGGAAACACAGACGTGGAATCTTTATATCCTCCCCACAAGCTATTTTATCATGTTCCAGGTGTCAAGGGTATTTTTTTTTCTCCTATACACTACTTGCCAAAAGTAAATTGCGAGTTTGAGAAATCTAACATTTTTCAAGAATAAGCCCCAAAAATAATATTTTTTCAATACAACAGATATTTTTAATGTCAATATGTTAAATTAGTTCAAAGACAAGATAGATTAAGTTATTGAACAAAAATAATTATTTTATTTTATAAAAAAATAGCATACAAAAAATGTACAGGTTATCAGAAATCGGCACCCATTTTGGTTCCCCGGAATAAAATGAAATAAATAAACAATTTCAAGTTCTTATGAGCAGAAAAGATAATAAATAAGTGAAATTGAACCGAGAAGCATTTAATATGTTGTTGGGCTGCCTCTGTCTTTGATGACAACGTCCACTCAATTAGGCATGAAATCCACAAGATTTTGCAATCATATCTTGTCTTTAAACTAATTTAATATATTGACATTAAAAAGTATCAGTTGCATTGAAAAAATATTACTTTTTGGGGCTTATTCTTCAAAAAATGTTAGATTTCGCAAACTTGCAATACTTTTGGCTAGTAGTGTATATAAACTCGTATGAGAAACTTACGTAAAATTTTTTATAGAGTAACTACTAAAATCAAGACATTTTCATTAAAAAAAAACTGTATTAATCCTATAACTGGTTATTAAAAAAAAACTACTACATTTATCCCCATTATGAAGTGTGGACACTAACTCAAAATATTGAAATTTATTTCTCAAGAGCAATTTGTGCATGAACCAAATGAACTGCTTCCGTCAATTAATGGTCACGTCGAATGACACTGGGTCAATACCTCGCTTGACATTTACGACACGGAAGAGGTATTAAAAAAAGTGCGCTTAACAAAATATTCTAGGATGGAAGTTATTAATCAGAGCGCACTGGAGACATGCTGAGGAAGGAGGGTGGGGGAAAAACAAACTCAACATGCAGATGATACTCAAAATAATGACACGGAAGGAAAGGCAAAAAGATCTACCGCAAGGGAATTTTTTTCCCCCTCTTTTACCTTCAGTCAACCCCTGAAATGAATCAAAGAAGTAAAAAAGAGCATCCTATCCAATTTGAGAAATGGGAATCAGCCATTCAAGCGTTGGTTCTTATAGACAAAAGGCAATGAAGTGGAAAATATTAATCCCGATTTGGAGGTTGAAAAAAATATCTGGGAACATTTTTTTGGCTCAAACTTTGGGATATTGCTGCAATGAGAATAAAAAAAAACAGTTCCCTTTTTTTTTATCACCGCTAGGACGACTGGTGTTAACGACCATATACTGCCTTTAAAAACTTGCAATGAGAAAACAAGAATCCAGCGTTCTTTGTTATTTCGAAAAATCATGATCAATCGATATTTTACAAAAGTAACCAATTTTTGTTTCATGTTATTATCTAATCCTTCTACACTGTATGATGGTTAGCGTGGGCTTGCCCTTAAAAACCCCCTAAGTTCATGTGTTATCTACTCATAGGGAGTAATTTGGTACGCCTGTTGGGTGTTCTTATAATAACGTAGACAATATATCATGGCGTGTAAGGGCGATTGTCATCAGGAAAAGGGCTTACCTTATTGGGGAAAAAATAATATACTTCCTGCGAAAACTCCTTAAATCCCTTTTGAAAGTCAACATACGTCAGCATATATTTCTTGGTGTTTTTTGTAGGGAAAAGCCAAGGGTTACTAGCAAAATGAGTGTTTTTCACATTGATTCCTTTTTAGTTTTTTTGACGAGCGAGTTTGAATATGCTCTGCATCGAACACATTAAAATGTGTTCAATACAAAACATAATTCAGTTCCTTACTCGCTATTCCTTTTAAGCTTTTTTTATTGAAATCTTAACTCTTGAGTTGCAATAATATATGGTGAACTTTGAGATCCGGCTAAAATAAACCTTAAAATTAAGCTCCACTAAAATATGATTTGACCTCATAACGCAGCAGTGATCCATCCGCAGGAGTCATTATATTCATCGTCAAATTTTAAATCTAGATTTAAATCTCTCTCAGTTGTCAAATTCATAACTGCACTTAAGTTAATGCTAATTTAAAATTCTTATCGTATCATTGCGTCACAAGGAAAGTACAGTAAAAATGGAAATTTGAATATCGTGTTTTAAGTTTTTGTGTGATGCAGGAAAACAAAATCTTAATGTCTGGGAAGCAAAATTTCCTGAAATGATGAATTGCTAAGTTCCTTTAAATTTTCCCAAAATTACCCAATTTGTAATGCAAAATATAAATTTATGCATATATTGAAACAGAAAAGTAAACACTTTTATTACTAATCTCGTTAATTATTCTTTTGTAAAATATGCAGAAAAACACCTTAAGGGTAGAGATCCGTAACAACAGTTAATATCTATCTATTATTGCACGGCTGCTTTCACACAATAAGGAGGAAAAATATTACATATACTATTATTCGTAATCTCGTTCCCATGGAAAGGATTTTCAGAAGTACACATTCCTGAAAAGTTTTATTCTTGGGTATTCTTTTACTCAAGAGTCTCTAGTCAAAGAATAGTTTATTTTACTAAATTTCATTTCCTGTCCTGAACACGAGGGACCAAAAGTGATTCGGATACTGTCATATATTTGATTTTAATAAAGTATTTTTCAGCGGTAAGCTAACAGATAATAGCGATAGTAGAAGGAAATTGTATCTCTGTCATAACATTAATGCGGTTTTTTTTAACAAAATGTTATTTTTTTCATTTCCTTTGCTTAGCCTCCGAGAAAATTCCTTAAATCCGCATTCTAGACATTTCGTTCAAAAGAAAAAAAATTGAAGAAAAATATACCTAAATGCACCCTTATAACCTAATGAACTAGCCGTTTGCTAATTTATTAGATTACAAGTTATTACTATTTAAGCTTACCCGAATATTTTCTAGCAATTTGTTAATTCTTTCTTACTTTCTTTAAAATAAATCAGGTTAATCTGGCCGTTTCAATTTACTGTTTGTGATCTAAAATTGACATCATTGCCTTCGTATAAAAACCAATTGACTGCACTTTAAACCGCTTGTGGAATCACTTGCTTACGAATTTCGGCTTCGTTTGAAAAAGTTCTCTTAACCCTTTAGAGGGCGGGCCAATTTTTGGAACACCAGCAGGCGCGCGTGGCACAAAGCGCAACGTCTCTTCCGACCTTGATTATTCCTTTTGTAATAAACATTTTTTTTCAAGTTGAAAATAATATTTTCGAGTTTTATGACAAGATATGAAATGTTGATAATATTGATATATAGTTATTATTAAAGGCCAAAGAATTCAGATACAATCGCCTTATTTCAAAACTGCCCGGTTTATTGGATCTAAGGACAACTTGCGAATGAATTATTATTATGTCTAAAAAGCTAAAAAAAAATGAAATTGTCCATCTTCGTGATATGCGGGATACCGTGTCATAGCTGAACATTGGATCGACACCATCAACTCCTGCTTTTGTCGTATTGTAATCCAGTATAATCGCTGGTTTACCGCGGTTAAATCACGACTAACAATGAACGGAGAAAGGAATACAAGGGTCAGAAAATCAGACCTGCATTAGAAAGGGCGTAGCTATAAATAAAAACTGCTTAGAACATTCAAACCTTACATGTATAAACAAACCCTTCAAAATTACGAAAATGTTGCACTTCGTACACGGGCGCGCCCGCTGAAGCGTTAAAAGTTCGTTGCTGTTACTAATCATAACAAAAAATTGATGATACTGATACCTAACGCAAATTTATGAACACCAGTAAAACACCAAAACTTCTTATGGTCATCAAGATTTTTAATTAAACGTTTTACAAAAACAGTGATACTGATATAAATATAATATACGCACGCATAATGCAGTTTATGTTAGTTTTGTGCAGAAATTTTGAATTTATTTTCCCGTCTTGCTTTCTTTCTCCCTCTCCCTTTCCTTTCCATTCATACGTACACACACTTCATCATATCATTAACATTTCAAAAATTTTAAATTATTACTCAAGCCAGCGTGGACCTGAACATCAACAGGAACAAATGCCAGCTATAAGCTCACTTATATTTTCGCAGCCCTTTGATGTATCTGAACATGTTTCCCCTCTCGCGTATTCTCCCTCTATGATTTTCGCTGTATAATGATGCATCCATTACCGCGTATATGTCCAACATCATTACGAATCTATACCAAACAGGCCATTATACGCATCTTATACACTCGGCTTCCCTCTTTTTTTTTTTCTGTTTTAAGTTAAACAGTGTCTGAGTAATAATCGACCCTCTCTATGAAAAGACGTCGCTTTACTATTTGCAGGCACTGAACCGCGTTTATTAGCCGCAGTATTATTGGCAAAATATATATCATCCGTTTTTGTTTATTTGCTGTTTCCACAAGCCATTAGAAGTTATATCGACAGATTTTTACATAGGCGGGCTTCTTTCGTTCAAGAAAGACAGCACTGCTAAAATTCGGAAAACATTTCTGCAGTCTTAAAGAAGAGGGCGGGGGGGTTTTCAAATCTTTAAATTAATAAATAGACTGCGTGGAGGAATTTTAACAACTTTCTCGTTTTCGGTTCAAAGAAAATAATTGAAAATTGGGAAATTGGAAAGAATATCAGGTTTCTTGATTCATAACTTTATGTATTCAAGAAGAATTATTGAGTTTCTATTTAATGGAATTATCTTGTTGCAACCAAAGAAAATACCTTACATAGAGCTTAATATAGGTTGCAAAAAAGTAATCAAATCACAAATAGGAAACTTTTAGAAAAAAAAAACTAAACTAAACTACGCAGCTACAAATATACGGCAAATACGGGCAACGAATTAAGTTCCATTAATTTATTGTAAACTTTTCATAACCGTAAAAAGTTATGGAACATGCCATGCATAATTTATTTGTCTCATCGAAGACTTGCAATTTTTTATTAACTCTAAGAACTGCGTCATAAGACTATAAAAAGTGAAGGTATTTTTTTTTTCAGTGAACTCATTATACAGATGAAACCTTTCCTATAAAATAAAAAAGAATATAACTAAAGAGACAAAATTGATAAAAGAAAGAATATTACAAAAGGGATCTAGTGAAACCCATTCTTTAACAACTGGAAATGCGTAAAAGACGAAAAGTAGTAGTTAAATACATAAATTAACACGAATTAAACAAGAAAAAATCAATAGAAAGGGCTTTCTGGAACTTCAAATGTTCATTATTGTAAAAATCCATGCGTTTTTCATTTCAGATACATTTCTAAACTAGAAAAAAAATTGCAGTTCTGTAGTTTACAGGCTATTAATGAAAGGTGTTTTATTCACAAAATTGATTCAAACATAAAAGTTGAAAAACCTTTATGTTTCATAGTCCTGTGATTGTATAAATCCACGAGGTTGTAACACTCTCATGGAACAATAATACCTATCGAATTATACCAGATAACGAAGAAAAACTTTATTATAAAGAATTTTTTTTCTGTACAGGATTAATTTGCCCTCAAATGTCATTCACAGACTAGGCTAGACAGAAAAGTTTATTGAATGGAAAACTTCTTTGAATGGACGTTCGTAATGTGAAATTCTCACACCGCATTTTATGAAAGGGAATAAGTGAAAACTATTTTACTAAAACTTTCATTTAGTTTTGAAACAGTCAAAGATGCTGAATGACTAGTTATTAAAACTAGTAGAGATTTAAATATACCCGTTAAAATTCTGTAAAAATGTAGATTTTCTGTGTTTAATTTTCCGGCATTAAATCTGTAGATTTTTTTAAAAAAATATTTCTCTTTCATAGCGTTACAATTTCTACTTTTTCATCATCTTTACAGGCACACCTTTGTTAACAGTTCATGGATGATAGAAACAAAACATTCTCTCTGAATTCCAAACTATACGTAAAACAACTACTTTCTTAAAAAGAACAATATCGAATTTTGACGTGACTGAAACACTGCCACTCAGATGAAATACAGAAAAGGAACAACATATTTACAGAAATGCACTAAACTAGTTGGTACACGTCAAAACATAACGGCTGGAAAGTAAATAAATGTACTAATACACAAATTATACTCAACACATCATTTCCAAATGTAGAAAATTATAATATTAAGAACAGAGAAATATACTTTAAAAAATTACTATTGAACCCAGCAGAAAGAAATAGGGTTGCTCATCAGTGCGAAATAAACAATTTCTGTCAGGTTTAATTCTATATCTCACAAACATATTAAAAATAAAAATGGCAGAGAGAGAGCTAGAGAGATTCCTCGGAATGAACAAATGAACGTGTTTATGCGGCCTCGTGCTTAGTAAGTATCTAAAGCCAGATTTAAACATTTCACTGAGCATGCGCAGAAACAAATTAATGTGTTTATGCGGCCTCATGCTAAATGAGTATATAAAGCCAGATTCAAACATGTTACTGAGCATGCGCAGAAAGCAAATTTTAATTGTAAAGTATCGCTCATTTATAGAATTCGCTGTCACAAAAAGCAAATTTGACAAATCTACAGATTACTATCTTTTGTTTAAGACCAAAATGAAGTAAATGGTACCAAATGCAGTAGTTTTCGCTCACGGACTTCCCAAAAAAATCGGCTTAGCAACTTAAATACAGTCGAACCCTGTTATAACGAACTTCATGGGACCAAAGGTTTTGTTCGCTTTATCCGGTGGTTCGCTATATCCGAACCTTTAAGAAAAATGCTAGAATTCACAAAATGTATAACTCATTAGTTGCAATGTGTATTCAATAATGACGTATTAAAAAATTATAAAATTTATTAAATATGATCATTAATGAATTAAATCGACTAAAATCAATTACATTAAACTGACACAATACTAATTAAATGACGTACAACAGGAAAATTGCGGGACCAAAATTTTCGTTCATTATATACCGGGTTCGCTATAACGGGGTTCGTCTGTATATAGATAATGATTAATACGCATATTTCCATCCCTAATTTTTTTTTTCATTTGTGTGTTGTATTAAGTTTCCTTTAAAATGGGTAAGAGGGTATCTCTTAGCACGTCATTAATCAGTTTCAACTCGGAAGCCCCACCCGTTATAATTAAAATGCTATTTTTCTTGATCGAGACAAAGTGTTGAGACACTTAACTGTTTGCACGAAGTTTCAATGAAGCAGTAATTGACATTCATTGTATGGAGTAATATCAAACACCAACTCTTGATGAATCACTGGATTGCTCGGAATAGAAAAACATGCCCGTATTCTGAAATCACTACCTGTACATTAATGAGAAACTATTTAATCTTTTTATGTGAGAAAGAACTAGAGTTTAATGGCCATTTTGGTACCAATCTCCAGGATTGGAGAATGGTACCCAAATTGGCCTCTCTTAAAATGCCTTGCATCAAGACCTTCCGATATTGCAGACGTGTTGGGAGATATTCGATTGAGTACTGCATGTTAATCTGTGGCGAGAAGTGTTTCACTTATTTTTGCTTTGCATTTAGAATGTTTTCCCCACTTATCAAAAGAATAAATCTACATTTTTTAAACTGCTTTCATAAATTTTATTGTTAAACTATTCTGCACGAAATTCATTATGCAGAGTAATAATTTAATCTTTCAAATTAAGGTTTGGTAGCGAATCTAATAACTTTAATTTTGAAACCTTCCTTAAAACTTAACCTGAAAAGTTAACTTTCCAAAAATTAGATATGAATTCAAATTTCAATAAAAAATTTGTATTTCTTTAGGAAATGAAAAGTGCAGAAATGCGATGACTTTTTTTTCAACTAAATAAGATAACTTTAATGAAATAAACTGTGATCTATAAGTCAAAAATCAGTGAAGTGTCTTTCACATAAGGCTAAAACTGAATAAGGAAATTCAATATGGCGGAAACTGCAACAGCAGGAAAATATTCATTTCTTCCCTAAAATGTGGTGTATCAAAATGTTGTTCTACAACTGTTAAATCTTTTAATAAATTAATCTCACGAGCTTTATTTTTTAGCCCGTAACCTCGGTTTAGATTAACAAAGCCGTTATCGATATTTTTGTCTTGCTCATTTTCTCCATCTTAAAGGATATTTTCCTTTTTGGAACTATTGAAAAACTGCAGTGCCAACCTAATTGCACTATTCAGATTCAAATTGGTAAAATTTTTTCCCCAACTAAATTGAAATATCATGGGCATTTACATTTTTAAAATAGTGGCAGTCTTTAGACAGAAAAACTTAAGAGTTCTTCACTATTGGAGAACTGTGTAAATTTAGATAATATATACATTAATAGAAAAGCATTCTACTTTAACCTCCTGTTAGGATACCTTAAAATAAAAAGGTTAAGAAGATTCGAATAAACATGACAGCAGTACAGGAATTATGCAGAGCACTCTACATAATGTACAAACATCCTGTTTGGGAAGTACCGTGGCCCCTCCTATAAAAAGGTAAATCCCAAGTAAGCACCAAAAGTAAAATTTTTGAGGTCTTTTAAGTTGTAATAAGAAATTAAATAGAATTTTTAACAATGTACACTGTAATAAAAAGTTAAATCAGATGCGCAAAGACGCACATTGTTATAAAAAAAAAGGTTGATCATACGCAAATACCTAACAGAAAAAGAAGTAGTGGTTTGACGTAAATACCACCAGATGAAAAAATTCGCCCCAAAAACGATAAATCAGAAAATCAACAACACCAAAACAGTCCAATTCGACAGTTAAACAACAAATGCGGCTTTTGAAACCCCAGCCTAAGCCGTCTTCTATTTTTTGGAAGATTAGGAGGAAATCATCGAGTTTTGAAGATTTCGATTAACTGTTAGCTAAAACGCAACCGATAAGACAAAACAGCGTAACGGACAACACATAATGCATAGGAGTAGCCTTTTTTTCTTTTGTTCTTGTACCGGAATTAATTCATTCAATTCTCTTCTGCCCTCGGTTTTTCAAGAGAGCCATTGTTTCAGATTTCCCACCCATGCCATATGCCTTGGAGCCAGAGCGAATCGAATCGGGGAGGCTATCTGTGAATTAATACGAGTATCAAGCTGTGAACAGATTGTCGTCATTTACGCGCGGCTACCCATACTGGAGAATGGGAAAAATGTATTAATTTCTGTACGCAACTCAGCAGAACTCCAGCGTGTTCCGAGTCTTTACAAGGAAACGGGAGTCCCTAACGGTTCGTTTCAGAGCAACAGGATATAGAGGGGAAACAAAAATCTTCATCTGTAACTGGAGATTAGCGAATACGTCCGCTTTTTAGTACCCTCATTATCTTGCATAATCCTTTCAGTGCGGTTAGACCTTGTGGTTAAAGTGATAGTGACAGTATGCTATGTAACTTTCACATGGAACTCAAATCGAAGTTCGCACAAACGAGACAATTAACAGTATGAAGCTAAATGTGTGTCTTCAAATCAGATCCATGATAGGGAAAATATATAAAGATGGATTACGTGCTAGAGAAATTTAGAGAGTAGTTCCCAAACTGGTATGTCGTGACACACTAATGTGTTCTCTTAAGTACATCAGGTGTGCTGGGAAAATGTTATTAAAATTTAAGGAAAATTAAACTATTCATTTTTTGCGATTTCATATCAGTACGTTTCAAACAGAACATGATTAACCCCTTAACAATCGCATAATTTTCAAGAAAATGGTAATAAAAGTGCCAATTTTTTCAGGAGGATTGCATTTATTTCTTGATCTGCCACATCTAGTTTGAAAAAAAACCCATCCCCAATTACATTATAAATAGTCTGGTGCTGCCATCTGGTATGTAAAATAAGAAATAAAAACTTTTCAGGGCAAATGAGATGGATTGTTTTAATCGTTTGGGTGCGTTACTTTTAAACACTCCAGCCCGGAAATATCATGGGCACGAGAAATAAATGCCGAAACCTCACCCCGTAATTTTGACGGGAGCGAGAAGAAAGGGGTTAAATGCGTCACGGACAATATAACTTACGAGAAAATTGTAAGTTATAAATTTCCTACATTATTAGTTAGCTTCGTTAACGCTTGTGTCCCTTGTGTGAGCTGGTGATCATAAAATTTCTCACCAATGTTTCCTTTTCAGGAGTCGGCCCTTTCATGAGTCCACTTCATTCGCCGCCTACCACAACGTTCTTCTATCATTTTTTGCTATCTCCCCTATTTATATAAAAGTGTTTAATGGTCATCGCATTTGTGAATTGTCCTTAGAGTCAGTCATACCAAATGCTCTTCGACGTGCTGAAGAACTGTTAAGTAGATCGAAGCTATTGCTACTCTTTCGTTATTGATACAGTCGAACCCCGTTATAAAGAACTTCAAGGGACCAAAGGTTTTGTTCGCTTTATCTGGGGGTTCACTATTTCCGAAACGTTAAGAAAAATGCTAGAGTTCACAAAATAACTCATTAGTTGTAATGTGTATTCAGTAAGGATGTATTAAAAAAATGATAAAATCTATTAAAAATGATCATTAATGAATAAAATCGACTAAAATCGATTACATTAAACTGACACAATGCTAATTAAATTTTTTCACTACTTTTCGGCGAAAACTCGATGATGAACAGCCTTTTAAGTGAAATTAGGTAATAATCGTAATAATTTATTAACATAATTGCTTAACTAAGACCATCCGCGGTCTTTAACTGAAAGATCTCACTCTCCCTCGGATTTGCTCCGAATGTCACCCGGACAGTTTGTCCTTACCGGAGTCGAACCTAAAAATCGAACTGTAAAAATCAACTATCAAGTTTTGTGGAACAATTTAGTAGATTTAAGAACGTCTCTTGAGCTCCAAAGTCAAGGGTATTTCAGCTACTTACGGCAGTCAACCAAGAGACTCCTGTTGATGTTATACAGATTTTAATTGCTACGAAATGCTGCTACCTTAACTTTGTAAAGACTATACAAAGCTATTCAAAGCCTCTATAATCCCGTTAACAAAGTAAATGCTGAGATATTTTATTATGTAGAAAATAGTAATTAGTGACAGAAGGCAAAGACTTAAGGAACATAATGTGGAGATTACTACAATGTTAGCTTTTAAATAAGAATTTTCATACTGATAATAATTTTGATAATTTTAACTAAGAATTTGATATCATGGCACAAACTACGATTATTTACATGTCTCTGGAATGGAAAAAATTATTTTAAACATGCTTCAAATTAAATACCATGTTCGAGGATGCGATGCGAATTTCAATAAAAAATCAAAACGAATGTGCACCTCGTTTTTATTACTTTGCCATAAACCTCATTTGAATATTATGAAATTGCATCATTTAGGTTTCAGCAGAATTATTCACTCCGAAGAAAAAAATTAAAAGTCAAAGACGTCGTTAACCACAGGAGAGTAACTACACAGACTGCCCCTAGCAATGTGCTGGCCACTACTTCAGAATCTCGGTAACGAGCCAGTCGTGACATTGTTTTTATTTTTGCAAAAACGCTCCAACCAGTTATGTATATAATGTCGAGTTTATTAATAGGTTCAGAAGTCTAGTTAATTTCTCGGAGATACATGCATATTTAAAACATGTCATTTTTCGGACTATTAAGAAAGGGCGTAGAAAACTCCTTTGAAAAATGACACTCTAGCGTCATACGTTAAATTTAATATGCTGATGAGCAGCGAGTCTCAAAGTGTCGTAATACCCGCTATTGCTTTTCCTGCCTGTTCCTACAGGCAGCACATTGGCAGTAATTTCTAAGTGTTGCTTTGCTGCAACGCAGCCTGTTCTTGTGCAATGGACCATGAAAAACTTTTTTATTATTTATCAACCAATTGCTATGAAATTTTGTATACTTATACAGTGTTGTTTAAAGATTAAAATGCTAAATTAAAAAAAATCAGAGCGTAATTAATTAAGATATTAATTAAAATTGGTTTGTTAATGACTCTATTTAAAAATGCTACATGAGCATCAATTTTTGTCTCAGATATCTAATTTTCCTTCTTAAGCTATATTTATATAGTTATAATAAAAGTTACTAGCAATATTTGATTTACAGTCATATTTATAAAAACTAGAAAAGAAATCGATAAAAATAGGTCATTTTATGCAAAATTTTATCAAAAAAATTTTTTTGACTGTAAAAATTTTAAGTTGTTTTAAAATAGTATAATGAATTTATTACTAAGTTTTATTCTAATATATATAAATAATCATTTTATGAAATTTTATGAAAATTCAAGAAAAATTATGACGCATGGAACATTTTGAACTTACCGAAACGACATGTAAACTTGTTTTGAGAAAATAGCATTTAAAGTTTTAATTTAACGTAACATTTCCATTGTTCACGTTTGAAAAAATGCTTATAACTCGGTCAATAATGATAGGATAAACATACTTTTTTTTAAAAAATTTAATGCTGATAAGTTGCAGAATCATTTTCTTAAAGAAAAGAAATCGTTTTGAGGACATATTTTTGTCAATCTGAAGGTCCACTGTCGCCTTAACTTCAAATTGAAGCACGCGCGTGCTTATACAGGCATACATTCTCAGTAATTATTGGCAGTACATAAAACAAACATGAAAAAAAGTGCAATGACCTGTTACAGCAATATCGTAAGTGAAGCATAATACATACAAATCTTTTTCTAAAACTAAGATCAACCCTGGAGCCAACTTTTCCTTACCAAACAGTGGAGTAGGGGGGGGGAGGGAGGGGCCAAGGGGGTCTATCATGCCCTCGGCACCACTCTTAGAGGGCTGCAAAATGGTCGCCATTGGACCATTTGGTCCCCAAGACCATGGTGTCCCGGGCGCCATTTATGCTCGCTACGCCACTGTTACCAAAGTTCTAGTCTAAAGACAACAACGAGAGTTGCAGTGCTGGGGCGTTTTACCGATTATAGGTTTTAAACATATTTAAGTTAAAATATTACAGGTTTTTATTACTAATTAGTTATTAGCCATTACTTAATTACCCAGGTTCGTTTTAACCCCAGCATGTAAATACTGTAGAAAAGATTAGACACAACTTAAATGTTTATATAAATGATGAGGACCAATATTTACAAATTAACAACGAATATTTATTACACAAATAAACAGTTAAATTACAGTATTAAAATGATTAATAATCTTTCAAATAACAAATTGGGTCCTCACCGGATAAACAAGGTATGTATCATTTACGGGATTTTAATTTAAATTTAAATCTTAAAATAGTACTGTCAACAGGCAACAGAAATGTAAAGACTGACTTACCCCAAATCGGCGTTGCTACGGGAACATTAATATTGTTCCATCTTTTTCGCAGGGGGGGTTCGAGAACCCCACCCCAGAGCGGGGCCCGAAGGCCCTTTCCTCACTGCGAAAGAATCTCGTCTGATCTCAACTCTCTGAAAACTTTCTCTCTCTATCTATGTATCATTTCTACCCCTTAATATTTATCTCAACTCTTTGCATACATGTTTTCACCTTCCAATCACAGTATTTTCTTCTCCATATAAACTCCACCTACGTCTTAAAACCCTTTTCTAGTGGCCCTAATATTTCTCTTTTATTAGAATCACACTTCTCATTGGACCTATACTATTTCACATTTTCATATTCTTTCACATTTTTCCCCTGCTCCTTTCTACATTTTCTTATATTTTATTTCTAACACCTGGTCAGTTTTATAACATCTTTTCCTGACCATGATCCGACAATACTGCTATTGTTGCGTAAATTTCACTACAATCCTTTCAATTCTTATTCCTTATTCTAAAGGGGCTTTTCGACTGACCCTCGTCCAACGCAACTCTTTTATCATGGGGCCTTTGACTAACCGCGATCTAATTTTACTACTAAGCCTTTTCTTATGGGGGTAATTCATCGGTTACTGAGTCAAAGGACACCGCGCTATTCTCCAACGTTTTCCCCTCTTTACCATAAATATATTTTTATTGCGTACGTTTCCCTTTTCTAACAATCTTTTAAACTTATGTAAAAGGCATTTTCTTATGCTGACTTTTTCTTAACTGTTATTCCCCTTCACAACGCTTCACAATGGATAAAAGAATCTTGAAATGGCTTGCAGCTTTTAACAAGATCTCCGAAAGCCTTTTGCTGGCTTAAAGAGCCAGCAGCAGTACTAAATTTCCCTCCATTGGCATCTGAAACACTGATCTCTAAATTAGAAGTCGTAAACCATTCATGATCGGGGGCCTCGTCAATAAATTTATAAGCTTGCACGGGCCACGCATTAATTCAATGAATTGCTGAGAGCATGTACAATAGCAGTGCACTTTGGACTCTACGAAACAAAAAAAATGCTTGTATACAGATATATTCCGAAGATAAAAAATGTGAAAAAAAATACTCGCAATGCAAAAGTGATGCGTAATCTACGTGATTCATCATAGTCTACGTAATAATCAGGAACTTTATTTGACTAAGGCTACAAAAAAACAAGTGTAATCCGTAATTTACAAACGATTCATCACATGATTTTCTGTCATAAAAGTGATTATGTTTTATATTTTATGTTCTTGGTTATAATTCTATATATTTAGAACCAGTTCTAGCTTAGGCTTCTTTTGTTCATTCTAGCACCCAAAATAAGATAAAACACCTCTAACAATAAAAAGTCTAGACACATGGAGTTACATTTAATCCTGTTACCGGCAAGGGTAGTAACCTTGGAACAACACACTACGAATTACTCCCACACAAGAATACCGACAGATTAAGGAACAGTCAGGAGCAGAGTGAAAATTTTTCATTCTACCCTTACCCTCTACAGCTAGTGATTTTCTTTTCCCCTGCTTTGTTAGTATGCAAATAATAAAAATTCAAAAAATCTTTAAAAAAAAGTCCTATTCAAACTTAAAATGACGTGAACTACTTCAGCGGGCTGCGGAAATAATAGTCAGTGAGCCACCATTTGCCTGCTGGCCACGGATTGGAGACCCTCTCTAATTTGAATGATCCAAAAAAAAAAAAAAAAAAGAGTAATATCAAAAAAATTAATATCGTTTCCATATTACGTATTGAAAAAGGTCTGGAGTAGGTGATTTGTTGTAGCTCAAGTTCTTTGACAAGGGGAACATCCCTTCCTTCCTCCCTGTTCAAAAACCTGCAATCGAAACCGAAACCTCCTTTCAATTAGCGGACCACCCCTCCGTTCTTGGCGTATTGAACGGAGCAGCTAGCTCTCTCTCTCCCAAACACATACACACACACGCACGCACGGTGAAAAGAAACGATCTCCTCGGTTAGCCAAAAGGCCGAACAAAAGCGGTGTTTAGCGACTCGGAAGAAGCCTGAAGCCGCATTTCCACCTTGCCTGCTGCATCCACCCCGCGCGGATAAAATATAAATTTATGTCCGCCGGTGGGGTCGTGGGAGGGAGGGGAGGAGGGGGTGACCCATTGAAAAGAGAAATTGCTGAAAAAGGGGGGTGGGCGCATAATCGGAGCAAAAGGAGAAATTCGCGATATTTGTTGTCGCGGACGGAAACTCAATTTCCCGGGGAATTTCAGGAATTCCCGGCCGTGAGTCAGGTTACCTCTCGGCGCACAAAAGAGGGACTATGAGTCAGGGATACAGACAGACTCTGACTCCTTTTCTGGAGAGGCTTTCGCACATTCAAGTGGTAATGGCATGTGCGGGTGGGTACGTCTTCTAAATGATCTCATTCGCGCAGGGGCCACCGGTTTTTATTTATATGTTTATTGCGTCCGCGTTGTTTTTTCGCAGTCGGAGGTCGCTTTGTTTAGGATCGTGTCCCTTTGTTTTATTATTTTTTTTTCTATCGCGCCACAAAACAATGAATACCGCCCTTTTTTTTAGCTTTTGTTTGTTTTTGAGACACCTTTTGTCGTATTTTTGCCCATTGCATTTTTCTTTCTGTTCCGAAGCCGCTGCGCTTATTGTCTCATCTGCTTTACCCCCCTCCGGCCCCCCTTTTTTTCATTAACTTCATTCTCCCGAAAATTAAACAACTGTGGCACTCCGCTGTGTCTCAGAGAGAAATGTCGCCGCCTTCACACAATCGGGAGAGTATTTTGCGGTGTAAATAAACAGGGGAATCGAACGGAAGAATGGTGGGGCGGAGAACATTTGTCTCGGAAAGACGAATAAATATTTTTCTTTTAAAGAGTAATTGTTATTGTTGTGATCTTCCGCAAAAAGTGCTAATCCACTTCCGCGGTGTCTCTTGTTGTTTGTGCTTGCTTTGGACGCAAGTGAATGACAAAGGTGTTTCAAGGGGAAAAAAAATACAAGATGCTATTTTTCAAAGATCAATTTTTTTTTTTAAATCTAAAACCCTCTTACTTTCTGTTCGCTGTTTCTACCACGTTTTTATTAAGTCGCTTTCTTGTTTGTTCTGTACAAATCTTGCAATCGATTTTTAACTAACTTCCCGACTAGCTAGACATTTGAAACTTTTAGAATAGCTCAGAACACGATGACAATGCATTCTTTTAATACTTCTAGCCATCTTTAAGCAGAAAAATCCGGAAGGTGGCGCTTCGATCGAATTCAATGCTTGCACTTTTGCGCAACGGCGTTTGACGATTTTGAAAACAGAATACGTGTGAATTTAGTTTGTTTACAAAAATATTGTGCGAAAATTTTTAAAAAAATTATAAAAGTTAGCAGTTTATAAAGTCTGTGGATAGTGGAAACGACTAAAAAGTGATTAAAATTAAATAAAATAAAGTGAAAAAGAATAATTAAGTGAAGGTTTATGCAATTAAGAGTTTATCTTTTAATATATCTTCTCTTAAATAAATACAAGTGAAAAATAATTAAATAAGAAAATATAAAAATTGTGATTTGGCAAAATAAGAGGTCTTTCCAGTAAGTTTGGAGCAGTCAAACTCTTCGATGCGCAGTCCTTCCAAGGTTCTAACTCGGCTTGATGCGACGTAAGCCTGCCTCTTGAAGAATTTTTTTTTTTTTTTTCCGAGGTACAGAACTGCGTGGTTTACGGTACATCCTTGCATTTTGTGCACAGTGCAGGCCGATCATTTTCTTTCAAGTTGATGGGATAATTCATCAAAAAAATTTTTAAAAAGTATTTATTAATACATAGAATTGTCAAGTTCATATGATTCAACAGAAAATTTAAAAACTTGGTATATAAAAAGCTCTTTTTATCTTGTAATTATTCTTGTTTAAGCAATAGGGGGAAAAATAGTTTAGATAAGCCTGACTCGGTACTTCAATGAATAGCAGTATCGAATTCCGAGAGTAACCTATATTGTAACACAAAGAAAACCAAATTAATGTGTCCAAATAATCGTTATGTTTGTCGTGTTTGAAATTCCCGAAGAATAAATAAATCAGCTATTACGAAAGTCGATATATTGTTGAAAACTGGCTACTTTTAAAAATATTATGTAGATTAGTAGAAGTTTTAATTGCAAAGACTTTTTTTTTTTTCAAAACAAAGTTCATCCTAAATGCCATGTCTAAATGTATTTCTACTATAGTTCCTGAAAACGATATTTTCACCGCCGTATTGGAAAGTTCAATTTGTAGAATAATATCAGCCTCGAAGTTTGGTGACGTATGTACAGTTCTCGCTCCTAGCAAAAGATAGTTACACTGGCGCCCCACCGTTGGAAAGATCGATAAACAAATTTTTATACATCTGCTTTTAAGCTTTCAGAAGAAAAAGGCCAATTGATGAAAAATAGATTAGCTGTTCTTGAAAACTTTGGCATGCAGAAAGCTATTGCCAGTGAAGTTACGTACCTTTAAGTCTCTAAATAACGAAAAATCACGAAAATTCCCACTGTGCATGTTTTAAAAAAATAACTTATTTTACAATGTTCAATTTCTCTACTTTTTGATTCTACAGATAATAGGCGCTTTACTCACAGCTCCGCTGACATCGATAGCATTGTTTATATTCTTGAGAACATTTTATGGGTCAAATTTTGATCGTCTTATAGAATAAGTTGAAGTGCCAGGAGCTTACCGACATATAGACAGAACCGCAACAGATACCTGAAAACCGATAAAAACCATACTCGAAAACAAATATTTTTGGGTTTCGCCCTTATTGCATAATTTCCTAATTTCTAACGCTGTACGAGGAAGAAAACAGATTTCAAACTATGTTGCAATTTATGTGCATTCATATGCATATTGAGCTAGTTGGCATGATATTGACCTTCGTTTAATTCGTGACCAGAAATCTTATTTTAAGCTTAGATAATTCAATGCAATTAATGATCCAACCCCTTCACTGAATTTTACTTCATAAAATTTATTAATACGTGTAGAAAATTTTGCAAAATTTATAATATTTGTTTATAAAAAGGACACAATTCTTAAAAGGGCATATATTGGTTTATTCATTAATTATATTTATTGATATGCGATGTTCTGTAGATACTCAAAATATTGAGTAAATTGCTAAATAGGACTATACAGAAGTTCAAGAACTTATTTCTTTAATTACTTTATTGTGCTAATAAATTTAATATATGAAATTGCATTAAAAATGAAATTGTAAATTCAATGAAATCTAAAATCTTAAATGGTAGCTATCTAAACTTTAAAATGTAATAACAGCAACTTGTTTCAGACATATTGATGTGGATTTTCCACGAAAACATTACTTATTAATGTCTCTATCGTTATTTGCGTTTCTTTATAGGCATTTGTTATTTACCCACATAGCATGCAAGTCCCAGACTATAATTGCCCTTTCACATTCTATTGCAGATTTCAGAAGTTGTCATTGCCGATTTTTATGCTCACCCCCAGTTTCATGCATGAGCTATTTTTTTTCCCGCATACGTACCTAAATAAGCTCACGAGTTTATAAAATGAATGTCATTAAATTACGTTAGGTCGAAATTCGTTCAGTCGCGCGCAGAACTTCATTCTTAATAATTGAATGGGTCGGCAAAACACTTAACAGCTTCCCAAACTAACAAACTCATTGCATCGGTACCAGAGGCGAGAGCAAATTAATTTTCACCTGACATCACATCCTTAGAATTTCCTCGTAATAAATAATCCACCACACCCTGTCACCTAGGATTTTAGATGAATGTTGAACAAAAACGAAAACTATAAATTACCAAATCTCAAAAATCCCATCACGTTCCGCTACAAATATTTCTCTTTTAACAGATGGTTCTAACTTTTATCGATGCCACAAGGACATCATAGGGTGAGAAGGAGGAATTTCTTTCAATTTCCTTCTCAAATGCTGAAAAATAAATGCCCCCGTGAAAAACGGGCGACAGGGAAAAGATGTGTTGAGATTCTGGATAATATCGGAAGCTCGTTTCCCTCCAGAAACCATTGGCTTGACAAATGGAGAAGGGACTGAGGATTGAATTTCGGGATTCTCGAATAATCTCGAAAATATTTACACTGGCCTTTTCTGCGGCTCAGCATTTTTTTTCAAAATTTACTCTTGTCGCAAATCTTGAGTTACTTTGATTGACAAAAAGATCAAACGGATTTTCGGCTCTCTACTAGGAGCGATTTTTCCTTGTCAAAGACGTGGTATAATAGGGTGCTCAACCAACAAACGCGTTTGCAGATTGGATAAGGAAAAACTGCTTTCTTATTAACAAATTTTCACAATTATTTAGTATGGGTTATTTAGCTGGAGATTTGAGAGCTGATATTCCTGCTTGCCTCTAGCTTAAAAAACTCATACCAAGGTTTTTAATTTTTTTAACACCCGGCTCTTTTATTGAGTGAAGCCCAAACCTCTAAAGCTCAAGCGGGTAAGGATTTTTTATCCCCACTTCTTTTCGTCTTTTGAATTTAAGTTTTGCTTTAAGTAATAGTGTAACCTTATCTTCAACGTCTGAATCGAAAGTGATACACTAATTTCCCAATGACAAAATTTTGTGAAGGATGACGAACATTTAGTTTTGTTTTGTCAACGTTAAGAGTTAAAATAATTCTGTACTGTACAAAAAAAATGCTCATAGAGCACATATCATGATAGTAATATGACGCTTGAATACATATTTCATACAGCACAGGATCAGTAGAGATAAAAGCCTTAACATTTGTTAATTTTACATTATTTTACAACGTTTTTCCCCCCAAGAATTGCTTTCATACGTATTGACAATATGTACGAGTCATCATAATACAAACTATGAATGGTATACAGCTTACGTATAGGTTGCTCATGTTTTTAGTAAACTGGCCGTATCAGGGATTAAGGATAAATATTTGATCATCAGTGAAGGATTTAAAGTTCCTTTCATTAAATTTGGGACTCTTTCTCTTGCAATGGTATTTTTCAAGTATAAATCTTAAAATACTGTTTCATCTCTACTATTATATGTGTTGAATTCTATATATTTTGTTCAAAATGACTTTTTATGTTTATGTCAATGCAATCACAGATAAAGAAAAAAATACACAAAGTAATCCCAGACTTTATGATTCGACTATTTATTAAATAATTTTAAACCATCAACTCTTGATAACAGTATTTAAGTCATATAAAATTAAATTTTAAAAAAATGAAATCTGAGAGAATCAGTACAAATGCTCTGTAAAATTAGAGTTACCTATAAATACTACTAAAGCTTAAATTATTATTCTTAGAGTTTAAAAATAAGTATTCGGAATTTTTTTTTCAAATGTTAAATTTTAAAATATATTCTTGCTTATGCCTAATACAGTGCATCTGAATTTCATTTTAAAAGTGATCTAAATATTGGTCTGGATGATCACCAATCAAATAAATCTCAGAAACCAGCATATCTAACAAAGTCTCGTGAAAAACAAAAACAAACTCGGAAACTAATCATCAATGAAAACTTATATCAATAATTAAATTCAGTACTGGAATATTTCTGTTCCAAATAGTAATTGTAATTCTAAAAGAGTATTGGAATTAATATTGCTTTATATTAAATCATTAGACAACAATTTAAAATCTGAAGAATCGTTATTTTTGTATTATAACCTGAAACAACGAGAAGTCGCTAGAGTATATTCTTGTATATAGCCTCAACGAAACAGACATCTCAGTTTCCTAAATTCACCAACATCCGCAACGGATACAATTAATCACCGCAGATTAAAAATGCGTCAAATTAATCACAATACGATTGAACAACGACTGTGTGAATTCAAACTAGAAGGGTATCTCCGTTTAAAATCGGAATTATAAATCTGTAGAGAAACGCATTTGTCCCAACGCAGCTTTTCATCAAGTCTTTGATGAAGCTTGTAAATACAGAAGCTGAGAAACTAGAAGGGGAGGGGGGGTGGGGGTGGAGAGCAACCTCATTACGTAATAAAGCATTAGCAGCTGGGATGTCCAACTTTTTCTCTTTTTGTTATTTATTTCTCTTCCCCTGCAAAATTGCCGCTTTTTTCCTCTTCCGTTCATCGGTTTTTATTCCACGCTGAAACTTGCTGATTGGTTCCCTAAGGATAAAATGAACGGTAATTAATACGTTATTTTAGAAACGCGTTTGTTAGCGTAATTTTTGCTGGGAAAAAAATGCATGTTCGGGTATTTTATCGTGTGTGACTTTTTTTTCTTTTTTTTTTTAAGAATGATATTCCAGAGAACAAATTACGGAGATACGTTATTTGGATTAGTAAAGCCTAGACTTGTTAGTTGCTGTAGACGAAACATGAAACAGATGAATTTGCTTGAAATAAATAATTTAAAATTCCTATGTTTAATATTATTTGATATAGATACCATACCAATGAGCTTAATAGTAGAATCATAGCGATTTTAATCACTCTGTAAAAGGAACATCTCAAAAATAGATAACAGTCATCAAAAGAGCGCTGGAATACGAATTAGAATTCTGTTTAGAAGCGATCAAAATGCTCTGAATTGACAATGAAAATAAATGAAAACAACCGAAGTTGATTTTCGTGTTTGTGGCTGTACTTAGACGAACAAGGTGACAACACTGATACGGTGAACAAAGAGATCAAGAAGGGTTTCTTCTAGACGTTATCTTCTTTGGAACAATTCCTCCAGAAGATTGTGTTTCTCACACACGTTCCCACAACCTCAGAAAAGGAACTGACGAAAAAACTTTCAGCTTAACCTTCGTTGATACTTTTCTTTTACTTCAACAATGCAGATACTTACAAACAATTTTAAAGTTTGGTAAATTTTCATCCATAATATTTCTTTATCATTCCCTCTAAACTTCGTAAAGACGGCGAAATTCAAGACTTTTATATTCCTAAAATTTTCTAATGAATTCTACTTCTACTAACTTATTTATTCGTTAAAAAGACTTCACGTGCGCAATTTAAAGAATAAAGAAAAAAATGATTTCATGGAATTTTTTTTAAACTATTCGGGTTAACAGTTCAAATATCACAAGAAAGAGAAACTATATTTAGAAATTCACTATTTTCTAAACTTTTTATAACGGTATTAAAGACGGAAATCCGACCCTGGTCAGAACCCCGTCCCTATATTTTAAGGAACTTTATGACCACCTTTTTCTATATCCTAAAGCCATCTTAAGACTTTTAATTTATTAGCTGTAGAGAGAATCGATCTTCAAAATATGATTTTTAAGATGTTTCTCTTCGAAACTTCCTGGGATTGTTTGCAGATATGAAAAGCAATCAAAACTTTTTCTACATTAATTTTTTAAAGTTATTTTTTAATAACAAAAATACCATTTTAATGAAATATTTTGAGGGGAAAAAACCTGACCTTAACTCTTTTTTATTTTTTATTTTAAGTATCTATCAGAAATCTCAGTACAGTAAATAGAGTTTATGGAACATTTTGTGTTTTTAAAACTATTTTTCAGTCAAGACTTATTTAACTGTAATTGCTGGTAATCTGCAGTTAATCGAAAAAAATGGTTGCCCACCAAAAACTATTTCCTTGCATATATGTAAAAATACCAACATTGAAAAAGAGCTTTTATCATTCAGGAAAACCGGAAAAGTGGGCACAAAACTGGGGTTCCAAAAATATGCTGAGCTTACTATCGCGAATTGGGAGGATTGTTTTTTGCTGCAGATATATGTATTATTAAGTAAATCCGCATACTTCAATATTATTAAATATGTACAACAATATATTTTCTGTTTTATCTACTTACTTACACATGTAGAATAAGGTTGAAGAATTAAATCCAACTATTCATACATTTTTGCAACCTTAGTTCAACAGACTGCTTTTGCGTTAAAAAAAAAAAAAAAAAAATCCTCAGCTCTAGTAGGATTTCGAAAACGCGTAGAAATGAACTTTGAAAATTCATTTTTACTCGCTGCAAATAAGCCATCGTATTAATTTATCACCTGGTGCAATTATTCTCTTTAGAGCCTTGCGCTTCTTTTCTCGGCATTAAAAGAGCAGACAATTTACAGCCGTAATCTTTTGATTACCTTTTGGAACAAAAAGTTCCAGCAGAGGGAGCATAGCCCAACCGATGTCATTTGTCAAATACGTGTGTGTTTTCTAAAATGATGGTTCCCCTTCAAACAAACGATTCCTGGGCGAGATGGAAATAGCTTTTACGCGACATTTGCGGCCGTAATCGATAGCCCTGCTCCCTCCCTAGACATTTGCTTTATGCAGGTTCCATCACTTGGTTTTGTATTTATGGCGTTTCCGAAGCGCAGAAAAGTAATGAGGACCATTCATTCACGTCGAGGGCTCCTTACGCCGGGTAAAAAGGATGGCTCCATTCATAAATTGCTGTCGGCGTAATAAAGGTGTTCAGAGTCGTTATTTGCTGCCACGGGACGGGGGTGGTTATCATCATCATTTATGCGCGGGTTCGACAGATCCAGATTCCAGGAAAAGACAGAGTAATACGTATTGTTGAAGGTTCAAAGAACCAAGTCCTGTCGAAAACGACCCTTGATATTGGGGAAATGGTAGTTTGCTTTATCGATCGTCGCTTCCCGAAAAACCAGATTTAACCTTATTAACCACCGCGGCTGAATTTGAAGGACTGGAATAAACGGTGACAACGTGCAATTTCTCCGAAGCGAACTTTCGCTTTGGGTGGAGGACTCAACTCTCAATGCTTACGTTTCTTTAGAGGATTAGTCCTTTAAAATAAGGGTTTAACTTTAATGGGGCTCCAGTTGAAAACATCCTCAAATTCTAAAAGATTCTGATTTTCTTTTTTTTTTAAAGTATAGAATTCTCAGATCTTTATAAACACATTGGATGTTAAGCTTTCGTTAGAGACAATCCTTTGAAGTGCTTAGGACTAGGGAAAGGCGGTCAATATATAATAGATATATTTTTAAGAAGTTAGCAGTAGAATTTAAATCCATCACAAAACGTACAGCAATTTTTTCCGGAACCAATCTACCGTGGACAAAAAAATCTAAAATGTCTTATTCAGTCAGCATACTACAAACGCAGATCAACAAATGGTACTTGGAAAACGGATTGCAGAAACGAGAATTTCGACTCATCTTGCTTCATATAAACCAAAAAATTTTAAAAATCCAGCGAGAACTGAAACTTATACTGAAAAGTAACAAATATATTTCTTAAGAAAATGCTAGCATTAGTTTCCCCAGAGTGTATTCGAGCAGAAAATAATAACTGTAGCGCTTTATAAACCAACTAACCAGCCCGCCTTTGGGCAATATTCTTAACATTTATTTGTTACCCAATGTATATATTTAGTTTCCTTGGGGCATCTAAAAAAACTTTTGTCTTATTTCAGTAAGTGGGACATATTCTGCTCTAAAGGTAGATAAATCTTTTCTCGACTCGCAACCTACTTTGAAACTTCCTTGCAGCCCAAAGATCGATCTCAACAAGCATTATTCACATTATAATTATGGCATTTTATCTGCAGTCATCAAGGAGGAAAGCAGATCAGCGTTCAAGTACGAGTACGAATACATGTCTCATGCATGATACGGTGAAGTAAAAATTTCCAGCACTAAAATTTAGGAAATGATACTACTGGATGGAGTGTTAGATAATTAATCTAACACTTCATACAGTAGTATACAGTAGCCTATATCGTTCACTGATTTATAATTAACAAATCAGTGAACTGTACCGTAGCGAGGCCATTGACGCATTAATTTCAGATAAGATAAAACATCAGGAAGCGTTTTTAAAGCTTAATAACACGGAACTCGACTCGTATTGATAAACAGGTGCAAAATTTTCAGTCAGAGCAAAAATTCGCTCGTTCCAAACACCGACCCAAACTAACGAACTCCAAATCCCTATATCATCTCTGTCGCCCAAACATCCGTTCTCTTATATATGCGCATGCGCCCTGTGTTCGTAACGTTTCTAAAAATAACTGTAGGCGATACAAACGTTCAATGTACAGATATTCCTCGACTTACAACCCAGATAGGGACCGATACATTGGTAGTAAGTTGATTTGGTCATAATTCGCGTTCATAATTCTATCTATAATCTTTATACTATGAAGAATATATTAAAATTTTTCCAAAATACTTTTAAGTTCGTCCCCTCTTCAACAGCCGTAATTGCTTTTACAAGCATAATTTTTAATTAATTTGCTTTAAAAGTAGCAATTGCTCCCTGATCCATTGGCTGCAAAATACTACTTGTAGTGGTAGATTTCAGAGGTAGATTCAGAAGTCTGTTGTTGTTTCCAATCCCCTTGTTGTAGGAAAGCCGACACCAAGTCCAAAGGACCTAGGTCCTCAAATCCTAGGTCCTTAGCGAAGGGTAGTAAGCAGCTTCACTTTAAGGCGAGGTACCACTAGGACTGAAGTCTGACTTGACCTCGAAGAGCATCGGTCCCGTAATTTTGAACCGAGTCAAGTGACGAGGCCGGAACACTTGACCCCGCACCTCCAGAGGTAAATTTGAGAACTTGGAGGACATTGTAGCCACGACCTATTTTAAGTGCCCCGGCCACCATTAATGAACAAGGCGGTGGATTTGTAGCGACGAGCATCGAACCAGGAACGTTCAGATCACTTGCCCGCTGCTTTTACTAACAGGGCCACCGCACCCACAATCAGAACTCTTATGTTCGCATGTAAATCGCATATGTGTGTTGGATATCCCTGTGCATTATCCAGAAAGAAAAGTATTTTAAAGGGAATGTCTTGTTCTTTACAGTATTTTTTTTTATTTTTTTACTTCACCAACAAAAACATTCGTAAACCAGTCTTCAAACATGCGTCATCCCAGCTTTTTTTTCTTTTTTTTTTCATTAATTATGCAATGGTTATAGGTATGTACTATGTATTCGAGGAACAATATTTTTGATAGAAAAAATAAAAATAAGTTTAAAAAAATAAAAATTTCGGTCGAAGTGCGATCTGTCGTAAGTCGAGGAATACCTGTAATGGAATGCAGGATGAAAAAGAATACAGAACAAAGACAAAAAAAATACAGAGGTTACTTGAGGAATATTTGCAGATGAAGGTAGTGACGCCTTTCAAGTTAATTATTGGTGTCTTGAGCATCAACTAAAAGGTATCACTTGACATCAGCTTAGTGCTGTCTGAACGAATGAAAAAAATTACATTTTTTTTAATGATAGAAACTTGCGCCACACTATTTCATAATTTTTATTTATTGCCATTAATACTTAATGAACTACAAAAACTAAGTTTCTGTTTTATTCTCGCTAATACTCAAGTACAATACAGACTTTCACTTGACAAGCAATTGTTGGCAAGGGGAGCTGATTAAAATGTAATTTATATAAGAATATCCTATTTATTGCAGACAATTTAAGGGGATGGTGGACTTTTAAATTACCAAAAATCGAACAAAAATTGGAATTTTTGGCGGGGGGTGTATTAATATTTTTAAAATATGTAAATACTGGAATAAAATGCATTTAAAATAGTAATGAAAAGTAGAATGAAAACTTCGCGGCTTTAGAAAAGTAAATATTAAAGGTAGGTGAAAAAATATCTTTTAAATGGCTTTTTATAAAAATGAGTCATTTCCAGATTTGCAAGACTTTGAAATGCTCCTTGCGTCTTAATTTTTGACGAAATTTTATAAAATTTATAATAAAAACTCCTCTAATACATTAAAATAAAGTTATGTATCCATTTCAGGTTTCGCCATCATTAAGATTATCAAAGTTTAAGTGTAGAAAAGTACAATAAATTCATGAAATTCAGAGTACAAGCATAAAAATATTTCCTAAAAATTGACTATTCAACGAAATCCCAAAATAATATATAACTCTGTTCAAAATGTATTTATAAGCAGTATAAAGGCAAAAAAAAGGGGGGGAGTTAAAAACTGGATCGCAAGGAGCATTTTAAAAAACATAATAAAAATTTCAAATTTTAAAATATAAAATTTTTTCCAAATATTTTAATATTTTATAAGGTGTTTGATATAGTTATACTTTAATGAATATATATGCAGAATTCCATATCTCTGAGGTAAACATTTCAAAAACTGCTTTGTAATTTCCACCATCCCCTTAATGATATATTCATATTTTGCAGTGATTTTATTTGCTGTATCTCATCATCTTGGAACGATAGAGCACTAAATTATACTGAAATCCATATTGAAAAGATGAACATCATAATTGTAAAATAAGATCGAATACTTTAACACATTCTTCTTCATTCCTTTTACTTTTGCTTCTGTATTTGACAGAAAGATAAGCTCCTGCGAACTACTCACGCGCATATTGTTCTATCTACTCAAATTTCGATATCTAAAATAGTTCATGGGAGAGCTTCGATAGATGAGTCTTTTGTAATCCTTTTAATAGACTTTATTTCACATGTAGACGGACGCACATGAATCACAAACAAAACATGTATATATAATACTCAAATCAGAAGGTGGAGCGATCGTAAATCTCAAACCGAGACACACGTCTGCACATCGTGGCTCTCGGCACTCAACTGTGTTTGTCTCGGAAGCCAAACATCGGCATTGCCACTCCACTCACCTAAACTGCAAATCTCGTGCCGGCGACACATATCACACCTGTAGGTCCACTCGCCTTTTCGACCTCGTACATCAACCACGAGTCGAAGTTTTCATGCTTTGCTCCTGAAGTAGCCTCGCATTTTTGTAACCCTTAACTTGCATACTAATAAAACTCATAACTTACTATACATAAATATAAAAGTAAAAATGATAGTTTTTAGTTTCATATTTGAAAAGGAATTTTATATTTTGCTAATTGACTCTGAGGCAGTTGCGGATTTACCAGCAGGCTGAGTAGGCTGGAGCCTAGGGCGGCAAATTTTAAGGGGCGGCAAATTTAGTTCATAAATTTTTTATTTCGATTTACAAATTAAAAAAAAATTATTATACACACACAAAATACGAATTTCGAAAATTGGAGAGAAATTAAAATATTTAACAAAAATCGAAATATAGTCCTATATACAGTGCTAAATAATAAATATTTCAACATTTCTACATAAACAATTGCTAAACGCTTTATTAACACAAATCATAGCACAAATCATAAAGTTGGAATTTTATTGATAGAAAATTGATATGATTGTGGACTAAGATATCAAAATTTAGAGGCGGCAAAAATTGAATAGCCTACGGGCGGCAAATCTGTAAATCCGCCACTGCTCTGAGGTAATATCTGAATTCTTAAATATATTTAATAAAATTTGATTTCATAAACATAATAATTTAAAAGACTGTACACTTTATAGGAGGAAAATTTATATAGCCCGTTATGACAAGCTTACATACTGCGCTAACTTATCGTTAATAGGTCTGATACTTTAATGTCATTAAAAGGAAGTAAGTAGTTTAAAGGCAACCTGCTTAGCAAAGAAAAACACGAAGAGATGCGGTTAAGCTTGTAATGGCCCAGATTAAAAACATTAGTACTTTAGAATCTGAACTCCTTTCGTCACTAAAGGGAAAAGACCCTTTATGAAAAATAACGCATTACTTCTAAATTACATGTTTTGCTAAACAATTGAGGATTTATAGCCTAAATATAATCCTCTATAAGTCGAATGATGTTAGAATGTTGATGCTGTAAAAAGTCAAATGATGTCAGGCCTTAAACTGAAACCTAGAGGTTAAATAAACTGTCAACGAAGAGAACTATAAAATTTGGATATTATTTTCCATACTTTAAATTTAACAAAATGCATGAAGATTTAACTGTATTTGATCAAGTTTTCTCTTTTGTCGGTCTATGCATCACTTTCTTTCACTCTCACAAACACACCCATAAATGCTGATTGTAGAGAGAATATCGAAGATTTTAAAGTAAAATTACAGCTATTACTTTCCCCGAAAAATTAATATTATGAACATTAAACAGTGGGTTCAAGGTGAGATTTCAATTCACCCCAGAATTTTATTGAGTAACTAGATATTTTTTTCAAATGTCCGTTTCTTGCGAAGCAGCTCAGATTGCTATATTCTCTTTAGTAAACTTTTTCTCTAATTTTAACTTATAAGGAAAAAAAAATTATTTTATAGCTCAATAACTGAAGTACAAAGAAGATTTCTATTTATGGCACAACAGTGATCCAGATCGCTTTTAATCAGTGCCGTTGTTGACTTTTTTTACAGCCCAGAGCAGGGATCAAGCTTCGGAACCCCTGTTTTTTTGGTTGGTTGGTTGACTTTTTATGGCGCAAGTTCTGGAATAGGAGAAGCTGCGCCAACCCCCCCTTTTTTAAGATGTTATGATAAAAAGCAAATATGCAGAGAGGCGTTCCACAAAAACTTAAAGTAAAATCCCAAAAATAAAGAAATACATGTACAGCAGAAACTATGTTTTTCTTTTTCAAAACACTTACCCTCGGATGATATACAACGGTCCCATCGCTTGCCACTTTTCAAAGCACGAGGCGAATGGCATTTTACGGAAGCTGCTTCAGTGGACCCTGTCGGCTGAAATAATTTCAGCTATTTGTCGGAAACATCAAGAAATCGCACGGAGCAAGGTTAGGACTGTAAGGGGGCTACGGCGAGGTTTTAATAATGTATTTTGTAAGAAATTGCTGAACACAAGCATTTCCTAACTCTGAATCACTCAACTCCATAACTGTATGCAAAGCGCAAACGTTCTTTAAACAACTGCTCAATGAATCGTCTTGCCCCGTTTTAATCAGATTTTGCCACAGATTCTTCTTTCATTCAGAAATTTGTGTGTAATTTCATTTCTCACTTTCGCTTTGTTGCCAAGTGAATAAAAAATACTCCCAGTTTTAAATGGTACGTCCTTTGTATTTTACCAAGCAGTTTGTTCATTTATAACCCATATTGGAAAATAAATAATTCCCATTTTTATATCATTTATATCATATTATCTGGGACTTCCTAATAAGGAGAATTTCGAATCGTATTAACTTCTAGACATGATAATACAGTAGTAGTGTAAGAAGTGCATTGTCAAAAATTAGCAGCCGAAACAGAATAATACAAACAAATTTGAATAGATATATATCGTGATAATTCAAGGTGCTAGTAGCAAAATAAGGTGCATAATGAGGAACTGACAATGAAGTATTGCAACACTATATTATGTATATTTAATTTTTTTTTCTTTTTTTTCTGATGCATGGGTAACCAAATAGGTTGCGAACGTTTGAACTCTTTGGGGCTCTCCATTATATCGATAGAATCCTTTTGAGCTTCATCAAGAGGCAGCTGGCTTTTGCCACAATTTGATCTTATTTTTGTGTCCTCCGTAGCAACAATCTCAAATCTTCCGTGAACGAGGCCGAAAATAATAAAGATTCCTTAATTGACGGTCAGTCCCCCATGTTAAATGCACTCGTTCGAAAAATGCACCTGGAAAAAAGGCCATTGCGTCGTTAAAGACGATCAACAAGAGGGGAAAACATGCTATTAAAACAAACACACAAGTAAAACAATTTCCCAGAGAAATACTGCTTAGCAGTCGACGACAGCAGCATACGCAGAAAAATCCCGTATTTTTTTCTTTCTTTTCCTTCTCGATCTCCTCCAAATGACATCCCAACTTAGCTCTGAACAATGGACCGGGCATCGTTATGTCTGAGATGTATCGATACCACTCTTTTCTCAACTTCGAGGGGGGTGGGCAAAGGGGGCATTCGTAAAAGGGGGTTCTACAGATGATACCAGAGTCGCAGAGCATCAAAGGAGCCGCCTTAGCCTCGTGACGCAGTTAAAAAGGAACCGGCATATAATTAAAAAGCTGGAGGTGCGAATGACTGAGGGCGCGAAAAACTGGTTCTCTTGGCGGTTTTTTCCTCGCCATCTTTCATTCCCAGATATATATTTTTTTCTTCCACTCCGGCTCAGAATGTAGTTTACGATATGGTAGAAAGGAAGCGACTACAGAGGAAAATCTTGTCAAGGAGGTAATCAAGACTTACTGTGAAGAGAGGAAAAAAAACTTTGCTTGTTGTACTTTATTCCACTTCTTTGTGTTTCTTTTACAACAGACAGTTTTTATATCATTTATTTCCGAATTTATACCACTGCAAAAAGTTGAAAGTTGCCTTCTACTTCAAAGGGATGTGCGGTCGTTATCTTGATATAGATTTTTTTTTATTACTAATGCCGGTTCCCCCTCCCCCCATTGCTAAGTTGGCGGTAACCAACGGACCGGCTAATTAGCGCGTGCGATTTCTAATTAATTATCGAACAAGCTCGACGGATCCTGTTGCAGAACGTATCAGCTAATGCTTGTACAAAATATCTGCTCCCGCTGCTTTTTACGTTACCATTTAAAAGCAAATGATGCCAGTGTTGGAGTGCCGCTGATATGATGAACCAAAGAAGACGCAAAATATTATAAATATCCTTAAAAGTTATAAAGTGCGAAGATTGGAAATACTGAATAGTATTTTCTCGGGTAGCTAAAACTGGTTAGTTATGTTCTTAAACGGCTGAAAAATTGTAATGATCCATCGCAGGGGATTGTATAAACAGAAAACTAAGTAAGGCATTCATCTAGGCCATGTTGCAGTGTTCAAAGTTTTTTTTTTTATGTTATAAACAAAGGTTCTTAGCAGTCATCCTCGTTCCGAGAACATATCATTAATAATTACTTTTTAGTATCATAACGGAAATAATATTTTTCATATTATTTTGAATATTTTTACAAGTTTCCCCTTTGTTTTTAAATGGCCTCACAGTGAAATAAGAGGGGAAATTATTCAAGTATTTTGAAAACCCTGATAAAAAGCAAAAATATGGCTAAATTTTGAATACATCAGCGATTAATTCAACTAACAAAGGAATCCGTGATTACAAGATTATCATCCTTTAAGTATTTTCAAAGCATCGAAACGTATGCAGTTTTTTTTTTCTCTAATTAAAGTGTACCAAACCGTTGCTGAAAACTTTTTAAAAAAGAATTAATGTCTCGACTACATTTTTTTCTCCCTTCTATCTGACAGCTGTGGGATACAATAAAAAGAAAAGCCAACAGAGGAGGAGGGAAAATTTGTCCCAGCTTAGCCCGGGGCTTATTTTTCCCTCTCTGTTTCTGTGCCTATTTGAGATAGGAGATATGATTCAGTTATTTTTAAACTTTAAGATATCTTAACAACTCAAAATTAAATGGAATCGAAATGCTCAGCATGTATAAATACAGATTTTCATAGGGCGGAGTGATCCACCCAAATGCCAAATGTCATGATGCTTTTGTATATGTCTCGAATGCCGCCGTAGGCTTTTATTTGTGTACCAACACTAGACAGAACTCAGGGAATCCACTGGACCTTAAACAGCACATGGGTCCTCCCGATGCAACCAATCAGAAGCAGTTTCGCTTCTCTCTTGGCGATGTTTGTGCAATTACAATCTGTGTTTCTGAAACCTGGTTTATATTTGGGAAATTAAAAATGAAAATAGTACAAAAATAATAAAACATAAACCTAATGAACCACTTTTTCTAATTTTTTGTTCATATTCTTAGTCAAATTGTCATCTTTAAGTGTTTTATGTGCAATTATTAGTATTATAATTATGTTTTATTCTGTATATTATAGAGAAAATGGGAGGGGGTCGATGAAGAAAATCATTTTTTTAAATGGGGCCTTTGTGGGAAAAAGGTTGGGAACCCCTGGCCTAGACCATTCAAGTTTCCCCCGACGAAAGTCCGAGGCGACAAATTGTTTTCCAAAGTTGAAAAGCTATTTATTTATTGATTTGTTTACAAATATATGAATCTAGACACCGTACCCAATCATTTAGCTAAAATATGCAGCTCCAGTATACGTAAACAACGGGTATGGTCGGGTATGTGAATTAGCAAATGAGAACGCCCGAGGAAATGAATTCTGTACACTGCGTATTGCTTTAAATTTTTGCTCGTAATTTGTTTTTTATTCAGATTAGTCCAATTTTTGCTCCAAGTCAAGGAAGGCGACATTCTTCCGGTCTGGAGCTGGACTGAGAGCAATATATTCAGTCAGAAGTAAAAATTTAGAGTAATAATGATCACGGAATTTTGCTGTCTTCAATGAACTCGTAGTATAGGTCTTGTCGATGAGGCTTTGCTAGTCAGGATGTATCATATATCTTTCAATGAAATAGTGTGCTTACCTGGTGAATAGAGTGAATTGTAAAGTCGAACCCCGTTATAACGAACTTCAAGGGACCAAAGGTTTTGTACGCTTTATCCGGTAGTTCGCTATATCTGAACCGTTAAGAAAAATGCTAGAGTTCACAAAATGTATGACTCATTAGTTGCAATGTGTATTCAATAATGATGTATTGAAAAAATGATAAAATCTATTTAAAATGATCATTAATGAATTAAATTTACTAAAATCGATTACATTAAACTGACATAATACTATTTAAATCCGAAACTTATTAATATCTGAAAGGGGTTCAAAAATCATTACACTAAATTTTCAGTTATAATTTTTACCGTCATAGCTGATTTTTACTGAACTGATTTTAGTCTTCGTGATATTTTTTGTCTGCAAATTTTGCTATGTGTACTAATAGTTTTATCCTCTATATGTCTGGAGAGTTTGATGCTACTCTTTTTATGAACAGCCGAACCCCGTTATAACGAACTTCAAGGGACGAAAGGTTTTGTTCGATTTATCCGGTGGTTAGCTGTATCCGAACCGTTAAGAAAAATGTTAGAATTCACAAAATGTATAACTCATTAGTTCAGCTGCAATGTGCATTCAGTAATGATGTATTAAAAAAATGTTAAAAATCTATTGAAAATAATCATTAATGAATTAATTCGACTAAAATTGATAACATTAAATTGACACAATACTAATTAAATTACGTATAATAGGAAAAGGGCGGGACAAAAATTTTCGTTCATTATGTCCGTGAGTTCGTTATATACCGGGTTCGCTGATTGCGAAACTTTGGTCCATATCAGCGGCATGTATGAAAATTCGTTATTTTTTTGCGTGCATTGGCACCTGTATAAGGGTGCGTCCTTCGCATTTTCTACTATACGCTTCCTTTAAAGCAGCTTCTCTTAACCTTTTACTAACCTGGTATCTCTCAATAAAATTTTTACTGTATGTTCCCCGGGGTCAAAGAGATTATACAAATCAGATTGTGTTTAAGTCATTTTTAGTCAAAGTCGTAACAGTGAAAAATAACTGAAAAAACGTTATGAAATCTTTTAAGAAAGCAACCAACAAAATTTTTTAAAAATACTTACCAGCAAGATAAAAATTTAACATCCGAGAAACACATATGGACCACTGTCAGTGAGCTTGTTTCGATGCACTTAGCTTTTTCAGGAAAAAAAATCGGAAATATTATGTTTTTTATTTTTCTTTCAAGAAGCTGGTTTTCCCGCTATTACTAAAAATTTAACTTGTATCCCTGAACAGAACAGCCCCTGTATCACAGATTGAAAATCGTCGTGGCTAGTGCACTTTCAAACTGTTTTTCTTATTCAATGGATATTTTATTACTCGTAAAAATGAGCAAGTTTGTAAACTCAGATAACTATGATTATAATCTAGTACAAATATGTTAGAAATGTTTTCAACAATAGAAATTTCAATACTTTAAAATAATGTAAAACTAATGTATTGTAATCCATGCGCACTGCTTTTCTTTGAAATTCAAAACTTTTCATGTATAAGATGCTTTTATATATTCTGTAATCTAACATAATTTTTACTACAAATATTCACAACGTTTATGCAAAAAAAAAAAAAAATATCAATTTTAGTAGCTTTAATTTTTTTCTATGCAAAATACAAAAATCCATCTAACTCTGTCGAAATTTGACTCAAAATCACTGTTATAACGACTATTATATATTTAATAGTATATACATAGTATAAAGTATTTATTTGAGATGAAAAAGATAGTTAGAAATGCGCGTGGGACATTTTAAACATATAAATTGCATGAACTTTTAAAAACTGAAGAAATGCAATCTAAAGCATATAAATAAGTTAATCGCTTCTTATATAAGATATAATGTAACACACGGAAAAGCTTTTTACCGCTTTTTTAAGCTTTTAAAGATATTTTTACATGTATTATGAATACATGTAAAAATATTTTTATTGAGAAAGTATGCATTATATTACGTTGTCGTATGCTTATACAGTTCGTTTTAAAGGTCAACTGCCCCTTAAATCTTTCTAAATCCTGAAACTGATTGTCTTGCACGATGGACCATCTACTAACATTTGAAATTCAGGACTATATTTCATTAAAGATTTACAATATGAAAATTTTGAAGTTTTATTTTTTCCAAACTGATTTTTTAACTCAAACACTTTAGTTCTTGCAAGTAATAATCATGCCTGTCATGTTAAAATCAAGACTCTAAAACACCACCCAATCAGTCCCTTAGACAATCGAATGCAAATCTCGGCCACTGGCATTACACTGAAATACACACACATACACGCGCGACAATAGAGAAAAGCTTCCGCAATTGGGACAAAATCCCCAGAGCGAGATTAGGGGGGGGGGGAACGAAGGTGACGGCTATTGAGGAAGAGAAGGGGGGACTGGTGGAAAGCCAGAATCGATGGGCAAAAGGCGACCGCCGCACGTGCGGCCGGGGTTGTCTGTCCCCCCGGAATCGTCTGTCGACCCCCGGTATCGCATCCCACTTCGCGAAGTCGGCACCATTAATCGCAGTAGGTGTGCAGGTAATCATTGGGGTTCTCGAAGAAGGAAAAAAATAGGAAAGAAAAAAAAACAGGCGAATTTAGTTGCCCGCCTTAGCTGGGAGGAAAGAAAAGACTTCATTACAGGCCTACCCTCTGTCACTGTCCCCTCCCCCTTCACACCGTTTGAGCGAAAAAAGAGAGTTCCTTTTCTTATTTCGCTCTGTTATTATTTTCGTTGTATTGAGGCTCTGAGCAAGTGCGGGGCCACCATAGTGGAAGGTATCGGTGAAATTTAAATCTCTGTTTTTGCAACCACAGAAAAACTATGGAGATAGGGAGGGGGGAGTGTCTTCAATGAATGAGTTGAACCATTGAAATTTGCAGCAGGTTGTGCAGGGAATAAAACAGATCGAAAAACATTTTTGTTGCGTTTTCAGAGTCTTGTTCTTTAAATGCAAAAGGATGTCTGGATTCGTAAGGACTTGGGATTGATTTTGCTTAAAACCTCCGTGAAGAAAATGACCTGGTTGTGAGGAGGTAGTCCCTCTCGACTTTGACCGTTGACAATGAGTATCGGATTTTTGGTTTAGTTGGTTGGTCAGGAGGAGTCTAATTTGTATTAATGGAAATTCACTTTTTCTAACCGGTAAATCGACGGGATTTCACGAGTCTGTACCGATGCTCTCGGGAAGATCCAAATGGAAATGGATTGTATAAAAGACAGTCACAAAGCACTAATCAATGTCAACATCGCAAAGAATAAAAATTAATCCAAATTACGTATTTTGAAAAAAAAATCAGTGGCCCTTCTGTAAAATACACCTTTTGTCAAATGGAAGAATATGGATGTATTACAAGCTATCATTTACAAAAGCTAAACAAAATTACGGTAACCAAGGTAGATCGACCACGTATGGCGATGCTAAAATTAAAACAAACAAAAGTTCAAGGAAATTAATTCCTTTTTTTGTAAGAAAATCCTCCTTGATGTTAGATAAGACAAACTATGGTGATACTCGATATTGAAATTAAATTTTTGATAGGCGTAGAGATAGAATCTTGAGGAAATGTTTTTTTTTTGACTTAAAAAACAGTCATTAATAATTACAAATTCTGTACAACATATGAAATACATCGTCCGTTATATCATAATACGTGTCAAGTAATGGCACTGTCGTTCGGAACTTGTAGCATTTGTCTCTCCAAACTTTGAACAGTAGTCAAAGAAATATAAAAGTAGCCTTAAGAAATTTTCAATAGTTGTAGAATGCTAAAAGTGCGACTCTAAAACTTTATGGGATTTAAGTTTTTGTAACAGATGGAAAAATTACAAGAAACTGCAATTATTAAAAAGAAAAGAAAACTGACTACAGTCAGCTGGATTATCATCGAAAACATCATAGAGCTTAATAATACCTAGAATGAAAGTGAGAAACGAGAGATAATATGAAACAGCACGTCTCTTAGGTATATTTCTAAAAAACTTGACGAGATTTTTTGGGTGGCAGTTGGACTTATTGATATTGATAACAGTTCCGCGTTTTTCTGAATTGTAAGCTTCATCATCTCAACGTATTAGAGCGTGAATTTTAAGTTAAATAGAGAGTTAGAAAGGTATTAACATAATTAAGTGAGTATTTTGTTGGTAACACATAAAAAAAACTTCAAAAGTACGTCGAGGTCACTAATAAAACAACCAAAGATTAAAGAGATTGTACGAAGTTTAATTTTTCTTGTAAAGAATGTTGAGAAACAATATAAAAAAATTATATTCTATTAATTTTAATGAAGTTTTAAGTCCTAGGTGCCTATGTAGTTATTAAAAATCAACTCAGTCATAAACATTTCTGAGCCCAGTATGGTAAAGTTTCAGTACCACAGTTGAAGACATAATACGCTCCAGAGTATACGGGTTTATCCTATTAGTCCATAAACCAGGTTGCAATTTCAAACAGATCTTGTTCACGGAGACGAGGTGTTTGCGCAGTGGCTACTTGCAGATCATACAGTCAAAACATTTGCCCTAACGTAAATTTGATAACTTTTTAAAAATTTCTAACTAATCCAAAATGTAAGTAAAGATTTTAAGCTTTCTTGAGTTGTTTGCTATCCAGTCTCAGACTGCAATTTTCGTACTAATTTTATACGAACTTATTTTAAAATGGCTATTGTAAAAGGCCATGTTCGGCATTTAATTTTCCTCGTGGGAATGGCGGATGTTACTTGACTCGGTCGGTCGGTTGGGCTGGACCGCTCTCTTTTGCAACACGAGAGCTAAACTTGACATACTTAATGCCCTTGAACGACATGATCTTAATGCCCTTGGACGACATGATCTTAATGCCCTTGTGATCTATATGCCAGCAAAAGTCAATGACCCTAGATGTCCAATACAAAATGACGCATTTAGTATTTGAGCGCTATTTTAAATATTCGAATAACAGGAACTGAAGTACCGTAAGTTGACTGTTGTTTGAATTCATCTTTATTCTGGCAGAAATAATGTTTGAACATCCATTCATTGCGGAACTCTAGTACCACTGGTAAAAACTACCAAGTTATCAATTTAGTCGTATATGGCCTGAGACATTTTACCATGCGTATGTCGACAAGAAGAATGCCACAAATGGTTTTATTGAACATGATGCCACCAAAACTTGACAGCCTTTAATCTAGTTCTACCCAACGAAAATAATTTTAATGAACCACCGCATTCCTATCAATGCCTCTCTAGGGTCACAAGTGAGGCATCGATTTACCCAACAAAGAACACTCACCGCTGCTTTTTCAGATATATCACCCCTTTTTTATCAATAAAAGACATACCCGAATCGATTTTCTTTAAAATTCCTATCTCCAATTTCATACATCACTTATCCCACTGCCATCAAATTAGCATACAGCTCTAACATAATAGAACTTAACATTCATTTTTCATATCTAGTTATTCTCCATTGTATTTGTTTTGTTTTGTTTTTCAATCGCTTGCGCAAAGCAAAAAATGCGCTGGGACCGAATGCCTCATGCACAGCATTAGCATCGCTTTAGTCTAAAATAGTTCTGGCGTGCAACTTGGCGTCCACTAAATTAGACCTGATTGGCGCTGAGAGCTTCGCGTGTCGGTTTCGACTCTCACGGCACCCTCTTCCCCCCCTCCCCCGTTTCGTCGTTCGAACTTTATTTATTCGTTATTTTTTCTTTTTTTTTTTACGGACTTCGCGCATCTAACAAGTCTCGGAGAGCGAAAAAAATTAAGTTTTTTTATATTCTCCCTTACGCATGGAGACTTTTTTTTTTCTTCGCGAATATGACATTCACCTACCCTATTTGAGTACTAATGACATACATGTGTATGCTTAAGAGAAAAAGAAATGTACGTGCACACATACACATCCATACCACATCTTATTTTGCATGGATGGATTCGTGCGTGCTTATGCCGAAGCGTTTCATTCGTTTCCTTTTTTACGAGCTCGGCTCATTAACATAAAATACATGACGTATCACGAACATGTGATACCCATTCGAAAAAAAAAATAATAATACATATGTTAGTTAAGTGGATGCTTGACTTCTCCCCCCCCTGCGCTTCTTGAAGCCTCGCCATGAAGCATTTTAAAGACTCGAAATTAAAAAGTGACTTACCCAGACATTGCATTGTGGATTAAGAGGGTTTATTAACCTCTATTAATTAGACGAGGGCAATTTTTTCTTTTGGCTTCGTAGCCCTTAAATCGAGGAGGCGTTTTTAGTGTCCATTACGTAAACACTTAGGCCGGATTTATGCACGCTAGATACACAATTTGAAGCTCGGTAACCGGTAATAAAAACGGCGAATCGTTCATTATCCGAGGCACCTTTGAATATATTCACCAACCTGGTAGTTTATATTCAAATGTTATCTCCGTGGAGAATCGGAACGGAATAGGAACAAAAAATTAACGAGTGAAAAACGTTCTTTAAGTTAAAAATATAGCTAATATTCCTATTGACTTGAATTACCTCATTCAAAGGTGCTTAGAAAAATATATTCTTTCAGAATAATTCTAGAAAATGTCTTTCAAAGACGACATTTTCTGTACCGATAAAAATTGCCAAATTCTGCCACTTGAACAATAATGCCACTTGAATAGACCAAAAATTTAATAATAATTTAATAATTTCATTCTACAGTTCAAAATCAAAATGAAGGAATGAACAAATTCAACTCAAAATTATTTATTCTATTACAGAAATTTTCGAAAAAGCTAGAGTGTTTTTCAAAAATAACGATTTAAGAAGTAATGAATATATAAATGAAATCACAGAATGCACACGCAATATATTTCTCCCCCCCCCACACACACACATATGTGTGTGTCTGTGTGTGTGTTTGTTTGTTTAAATCCTTATTTTTGAAAAACACTAGCTTTTTCGAAAATTTCTGTAATGGAATAAATAATTTTGAGTTGAGTTGGTTCTCACAGACACACACACATATGTGTGTGTGTATGTTTATGTGTGTAGTATTAGATTTGACCTCGCATATATATTAGTAGATTTTTAGTTTCAGGAAAGAAAGATAGATGTTAAATAAAACGATAGCCAAACAAATATCTGACTACTGTCAAAGAGAATGGCAACGAGAGACTAAATTTTTAAATTCCAAATTTAGAGTGCAAGCTACCCTCAAGGTTTCAAGTGTGCCATTTTGCCATAATATGGAAAATTGTGTTTCATATAAATCATGCTATCTGCATAGCATTGATGAAAAGGATATTAATTATTACGAACTTTCTAACGATGGAAATATTTTGATACGGCGAAAAAATTAAAAAACTAAATGTATTTTACTGGTGTATTAGTAATCTTTTTCTGGTACAGTATGAAATTAGTTTTGAAATAATATAAATCTTTTTTTATTGGGAAAAGCAAGATTATTTTTTCATTTGATTTGTAATTCCAGCAGAAATAAAATGAAAAAAATAAAATGATTTTTAATTATTTTATTCTTGCACCTCAAAGTATACGATTTTTTTTTGAGTTTTACAGTCGTATACACATTATTAAACCAACAATGAGACATATCTATATACGCATATGATATGGGCTACGTAATTTTCATATTTACGAAAAAGATGCGGATAAAGGCGAAATTTGCCGATATGAGCGAATAAATGCGAAAATTATATTTTTACTACTTATCCATGAAAATTCGGTGAAAAACTGATTTTTAAGCGAAATTAGGTAATAATAGTAATAATTTATTAACATAATTCTTTAACTGAGAAATCTCACTCTCCTTCGAACTGGATTCGAATTTCACCCTGACAGTTTGTCCGTACCGGAGTCGAACCTAAAAATCTAACTGCAAAAATCACCCATCAAGTTTTGTGGAGCAATTTAGTAGATTTAAGAACGTCTCTTGAGCTCCAAAATCAAGGGGACTTCAGCCACTTAAGTAGTCAACCATGAGACTTCTGTTGATGTTATACAGATTTTAATTGCAACGAAATGCTGCTACCTTAACTTTGCAAAAGCAGCTATTCAAAGCTTCTTTAGTCTCGTTAACATCAGAGTAGATGCTGAGATATTTTAGTATGTACAACATAGTAATTAATGACAGAAGGCAAAGACTTAAAGAACATAATGGGGAGACTACTACAATGTTAGCCTTTAACTAAGAATTTCCATACTTACTTACCAAAGTAAGTAAAATTGTAATTTTTTTTAATAAACGCGAAATTTTTGAAATTTATATTTTTTTTACGAATAAATGCGAGATTTTATATATTGTATTTTTTTGTTGTTGAGAAATTTCAATATTTTTTATGCGAAATTTACGTATCTCTACATATGATGTATCACATCCGCTTCAAATTCTGCTGTCTGTAATAAATAACTCCGGCCCCCATGCATTTTGGCAACGTCAACGAAACAGATAGAAACTTTTTCTATCTGAGCGGGTCACAACTAACTCATCCCAATCCATTTAAAAGTTATCGCATAAGCCAAAAATTTACTTTACAGTGAACAAGAACATTTTCATCACGTTCAAGAGCTTTATTGATAAGCTAAAATCAACTGTCGATTGAGAACGCAGCCAGTTCACTGCGAAAGATGGCAGTTCTTTGTCAAGATAAACTTCTGTGAATTATTGTTTACTGTATCACCGATCTCCCTTCTGTACACATCCGTAGAGCGATATTTTCCCCCATGAAAGTGTAATGATATCATTGTTGTGCAAAAGCTATACAATGACATTCTGGAGAATCAGTATTAAAGGAGGCTCCATATCGTCCTATACTTTAAAACTTCATTATGAAATAAATTCATTAAATACAAACTAATATCTGGAAATTTAACCAGATGTTAAGTTTAGAAAAACTAAACCACTTTTCACATAGGGGTAGCCTGCTTCTAACTTTTTTTTTTTTTTTTTTTTTTGGGGGGGGGGGGGCACGAATTGAATTTAGTTAGGACCCTCCTCCGCACATTGACTGCTTGGCGGTTCTTAAAATCTGAAATATTTTTTTAAAAATTGAATAACAATAGAATTGGTGTTTGACTAGTATTCAAAAGTTATACAATGATGAAAATAAATATAATATAAATAAAATGAGAAAAAAAATATATCATCGAATTTTTGTTATGGATCATATCATTGTTAAAAACTATGTTAAGGCTAATGACATAATCTTAATGTTCAGTCTCACAATTTGAAAAAGCGGGAAAAAACCAACTTTCTTCAAAGTTTTCTACAATTTTCCGATTTTATCTGAACTTCTATTAACGTTTTAATTTATTTCAAGTAAAGTTGGGAGAGGCACGTCCCCCCCCCCCCCCCCCGAACTCTATGCCTATCACTTTTCATAAAAAAATATGAACGTAACAATATCTGCGTAAAATATCAATGAGTTTATAACGAGACAAAATTCATTAATAAACCTTACGCACACAACTTGTGAAAAGCATTAAATGCATATCTTTAAAAAGCGCAAGAAATGAAAACAAATTATATAAAAGACAAATGTAACAAATAAATTACGTAAAAGAAACAGATACTAAGTTATAAGTCGGCAACTGCTAATTTTCGCGAATTTCTCGATTCAGACACGTTCCTTAAAAATCCTCTAAAAAAATTATGATGATTCTGCTGTGAACAGGTTTTTTATTACAACGTTTCACGCATAAAAGTTTCAAATAACGATGGAAAAATTTAACTGTAACATTTTCATGAATAATATTATCTCCGTCAAATTATGTTAAGTGTCACTTTATTTTTTAAAAAAAACTTAAGTTCATAAAGAAAATAGTTTTTGTAAAATAGGGTTTAAATTTCCACTTTAGATTCAGGGATCTGCAAGAAATTTTATTAAACAGAAGACCTTAAATCTGTCCTGCACAACACACCCTCCAGTACTCGCTCTGTAGCCCGAATCACATTTTGCTTTGGGTGGGACACCTTATAACCTAAAATTCTCGAACCTTATAATTAGTCTTGAATCCTATTATACAAATCATGAAAAGAATAGAGTAATTTCTGTTCAAAAAAGAGAATATTTTATCAGTCATTATGACCTGTACTGTACTACAACGTGCGAAATTTTTTAAATTATATGAAGTTACCGCATTATAATAAATTGTGCAATCAGTGAATATATATAACTACCTACTCAGTACATTGTTAAGCCACATTATGATCTCAATACTCCTCCGATTCTCTTACTCCTGTCATGGGCTCTATAAGATGGTGATAGGTGGCTTAAGGAATCTCAGATTATAACCGATGAAATGCTCTCTCGAATTCACAAAATTGAATGGTCCTAGTTCCAACTGCCGGATGCCCCATTTGACTTCTTCCCACAAATGCTCAACTGGATTGAGATCCAACTAAGCGAGATGAGGACTCCGTCATGCTCTTCAAATCATCTGTGGACAATGTGAGCTTAATGGCATGGAGCATTTTCCTGCTGGGAGTGTCCATCCCAGTAGGGTTAACCATTAACATTATATATGTACAGCATGGTCAGCGACAATATTTAAATACTTTTTTGGCATTCAGACGTAGTTCCACATGAGTTAAAGGGACAAACAATACCAGGGAAATATCTCCCAAACAATATGTAATATTGCCACCACCAGCTTGAAGTGTTGCGGCAATGCACCTATGATCCATGCTTTCGTGCTGTTTTCTCCATATTCGCACCCTGCCATCTGCATGGTGTAGTTGAAAACGCGATTCATTGGACCACAAACTGTTTGCCATTTATTTATTGTCCAATCCTTGAGATTTTGTGCGAACGGGAGACGCTTAATCTTGTTAGCTGAAGACAGCAAAGACTTTCGAACTGGCCTTCTGCTTCCATACCTGTGGTATAAATGTGCAGCAATTAGTAGGTTGAGAGGTCAGCTGAGTTGGTCCCTGATTAAGATTTGCTGCAATCTGACGTACTGTTGCCCAACTGTACGAACACGGAACTGCCCAACTGGAGTGAACAAGTTTAGAAACCCTTCTTTCAGCTCGAGTATCCAGTGACAACCTCACGCTTTTCGATGAGACCATTTTTGTTTTGTTTTGTTTGTTTGTTTGTTTGTTTAGTAGCACACTCTTTGTTAGCACGAACAACGGCTGCTCTCGAACAGTTCACAAGCGAAGCATTTTAGCTGATACATTAAGGATACGACATCGATGTCGATGTTTTCAAAACATCGATGTTTTCATAAAAACATCGATGTTCTAAACATCGATTTATTAAAGCCTATGTTTTTTTAACATCGATGTTTTGTGCTTGGTGTTTTACGTTGTCTCAATGTTTGACTTTAAATGAAAAAGTACCATAATAAAAAAATTTACCACGTAGCATAATTTTCACACTCAGTAAATGTAAGACTGAATTCTGAAAAGGACAAATTCAAAAGGGGGAACGATTCCTTAGCTAACAGACAAATGACAATCAACAACCAATGAACCAATCAGAGCGCTTGGAATGTTCCTGACACTCCAAAACCTTCCATGGGGTTTTATTTTATAAATAGTATATACACGAGAGCAGCCATTTAAGTTTTTTTTGTTCTGGTTTTATATAAGTTGACGTTAATATTATTAGTAAAATGCCTCCCAAAAGTACCGTTTGGAAATATCTTTGCAAAAACTCTGACAAATTGGTGAAGTGCAATATTTGCCTTAAGTCCCTCAAAACTTCTGGCAATACCACAAATTTATCTGGACATTTGAAGGCAAAACATGGCGATATTTACAACGAGAATTTTGAGTCATCAATGTAGCCCAAGGCAAAAGCAACCAAGTTTTTGTCATTTGTGTCAGCTAATCAGAGAGTAAAATTAAATCCCCGCCCCCCCCCCCCCCAGGACTTACCGGAGTAACATTAATGTTAGAGGTTACTAAACCATCGATGTTTAAAAACATCGATGGTTTTTGGGCGATGTTTTATTAGCATCGATGTTTTAATATTGAATATCGATGTTTCAAAACATCGATGTTTTGTTATCGATGTCGCATCCCTATGATACATGTTCCCTTGATTCTAGTGGCCACAATCATTCCATGTTTAAAACAAGTTAAACCCCGTTTTTTACCCATTCCTTCCCGAGCAAAGCACTTCAGCTGTGTTTACAATTATCCAGCAATCAGTTTTTCTAATAATTTCTTCCTCTAGCAGCAGCGGTCTAGTGCCACAGCTGATTTGCATAAAATTGTCAGGTGATTATAACAAATTGCCCTTTCAGTGTGTGTGTGTATAACACAGTTTAAAAGTATACATCAAAATGAGGAAACCATATATAAAAGAAGATTATACATAAAAATTGCATAGTATTTAATAGATTATACATAGTATTTAATTGACCATGTACACACACACACACACACACACACATATATATATATATATATATATATATATATATATATATATATATGTTACGGCCAAAGTCCGAAGGCTAGCCCATTCGCGAATCAATTTCACAGTTCCAATAATATAAAGTTAGGACTGTATGATCAACTCCCTTACTGCATGATCTAGTACTCCAAACTTCTAGTTTGGGCCACTTTTTCTTGGATAAAACGGGAACTGGCCATCCGGGTCTTGAGCATCGTGAATGGGACGACCAAAGCCCTAAGGAGTCATTCTCCATTATTTCGGGCTTTGGCCAAGTGACTTGGCCAATGTTACTAGAAAAGGCTAGCCATTTCACAAATAGGCCAGACTTCGGACTTCGCTGTATATTTTAAAATTTTGTCTGCTATCGTTTTTATTAAATCTGAAAGAGTAGAATGGGTTCATGTTTAATAAATATGATGGGGATGAATGATTCAAGAATAATTCCTTAGAATTGCGACACCCGCCCCCCAATTCTGTTCGGTTCTTCTCTTTCAGTTCGATTAGTTTTAACTAGGTTCGTTTGTTTCTGTTTCATTATGCTTCAGACTTATGTTTGCGTGGCATGACTTTAGGCTGGCTAGTTTTAGGAATGGATCCCCCCAGAGTTCAGGAAAGGGTGGAAAATTTCATTTTATGAGAATAAAGGTAATACAAATGTCACGAGAAACTTTTCATTTATTTCATTTAGGCACTTTATATTTTAAACCATATTAGGGTACCTCTCCCCTAGCCTTCTTCCCCTCTGGTTATGTCACTGATCCTTAGGGATACTTAATTTTCGTATTTATGAAATAGACGCGTATAAATGCGAAATTTGCCGATATGCGCGACTAAATGCGAAATTTATTTTTTTACTTCTTATCGGCAAAAACTCGGTGATAAACGGCTTTTTAAGCGAAATTAGGTAATAATAGTATTAATTTATTAACATAATTCTTTAACTAAGAACATCCGCGGTCTTTAACTGAGAAATCTCACTCTCCTTCGAATTGGCTCCGAATTTCACCCGGGCATTTTGTCCGTACCGGAGTCGAACCTAAAAATCGAACTGTAAAAATCAACCATCAAGTTTTGCGGAACAATTTAGTAGATTTTAGAACGTCTCTTTTGAAGCCCCAAAGTCAAGGGTATCTCAGCTATTTACAGTATTCAACCAAGATACTCCTGTTGATGTTATACAGATTTCAATTGCAACGAAATGCTGCTACCTTAACTTTGCAAAGGCAGCTATACAAAGCCTCTATAGTCCCGTTAACAGAGTAGATGCTGAGATAATTAATGGCAAAAAGCAAAGACTTAAGGAACATAATGTGGAGACTACAGTCGAACCTCGTTATAACGAACTTCAAGGGACCAAAGGTTTTGTTCGCTTTATCCGGTGGTTTGCTAGATCCGAACCGTTAAGAAAAATGCTAGAGTTCACAAAATGTATAACTCATTAGTTGCAACGTGTATTCAATAATGATGTATTAAAAAAATGAAAAAATCTATTAAAAATGATCATTAATGAATTAAATCGACTAAAATCGATTACATTAAACTGACACAATGCTAATTAAATTACGTACAATAGGAAAACGGCGGAACCAAAATTTCCGTTCGTTAAATCCGTAAGTTCATGTTAGTGCCGTTTACATGTGCCAAAAACCCGGGCAAAAGCAGGGTCGTTTCTTACTTTTTCCCTACGATAGGGAAAAATGCAGGGTGGATTTTCGACCCTGCTTCGACCCAGGATAAAACCCGCTAATTACCCATGATGCATTTCGAAGCTGGGAGTAAATAACATGGCGGATTTGAACTTGTGTGAATCCATGAAAATGCAGCTAAATGATCGATGGAAGGATCTGGAACCCCTTAACGATCGCATAATTTTCAAGAAAACAGTAGAAAAGTGCCTATTTTTTCCCGGACGATTTCATTTATTTCTTGATCTGAACCATCCCCAATTACATTATAAATAGAATGGTACTGCCATCTGGTATGTAAAATAAGAAATAAAATTTCATTTCAATAAAATTTCAGTAACATTTTCATTTAAAGTGTTATGGTAAAATTAATAAATTTAATAAGTATAATCAATAATTAAACGTAACATTAAAATTTATTTATAAATTAATTATTTTAGAATTCACAGATAAAAATTTATTTATATCTATTTATGATTTTTTTATTTATACATGACTAAAAATTACTGAAACAAAATTGAAATCAAAATTACATTTTGATTTTATAAAAGGATTTATTAAAACAATAAGTATCTTACAATTAATCTTATAATTTAAAAAAAATGCACCTATCGATTGGAAAATTTTCTTTCCAGTCTTTATTACTTCAGGAATTTAAAATAATTTCTTCCCACCAAACAGAGCTTCGTAATTTTGCCCACATTCTTTGTTGTGGAAAAACTAAATTTAGCGATGAAGCCATAGATCGTACGATTATATCTAATATCCGCATCAATCTTCTAGTTCTTATATTCCTTTTTTCCTATCTATTTTCTAAATTTATTTTTAAAAACAACAGTAAACAATCGTAAACGTTCTATAATTATCAACAGCGACTGACATATACTGCATTTAAATAACAAATAGACGCAGACGTAATTGTGTTTTAGAAGAGGAGTGCATTGGTCGTGTCGACTTTATCTCCTGTAAGCAAGATATATGTAATCAAGGTGGGAGTGCTCAGTAGTTAAAATTTTAAGTAATGAATTAAAATATTAAGGTAAGAATAACGCGGGTAAAAGAAAAAAATTAATAGTAAAGTTAAATTAAAACAAAAAAGTTAATTTTAACAGAAAAAATATAGACTTACAAGTTAAGAAAATTTAGAAGAAAAATTAGATAAGAAGAACAATCCACGGAAAACAAAAAAGTAATAATATTAAGAGGCCCAGAAAAGCAGATATCATAAGAATACAAAAAATATTTTTGTAAGTTTTTCAATGTTTTTGGATTTTTAAAGTTTTATGATTTTTTTGTTGTTGTTATTTTTAAAATTTAAGAATTCGAGGTCAAAAGAACAGCAATTGGGGAAAAAAAGGCCTTCCCCAGGACCATACACTTCTTAACGAGATAAATGCGGAGTTCGAAGATGGAAAGCTAAAAATAGTAATACAGTGAATTCGGAAAAGTATGACACCGGCTGGGATCGAACCCATAACGTGATTTACAAGGAATGATGGTGTATGAGGATCACTTCCGCCGAATCATGTGACGGCCTTTACTTCCGGTAAGACGGGTAAAAGCAGGGTGAAAATGTGGTCCCATGTAAACGGGCTTCGAAGGTTTTCCCTATTAGCGGGTAAATCCCGGGTATTATTATTGTCCATGTAAACGCAGCTTTTATATCGGGTTTGCTATAACGGGGTTCGACTGTACTACAATGTTAGCTTTTAACTAAGAATTTTGATATTTACCCATCCAAGTAAGTAAAATTGTATTTTTTTTTTAATAAATGCGAAAATTTTGAATTTATAATTTTTTTGCGAATAAATGCGAAATTTTATTCATTGTATTGTTTTTTGTTGCGAAATTTCTATATTTTTTACGCGAAATTTACATATCCCTACCGACCCTATATACCGCGCTTACCAAGTAGAGTTTCAACCATCCCGAGTCTCACGCTTTTCAAAACTACGTCATCACCCTTTCCTTGTGAGAGCGAAAATGCCTCCGATCGGCATTCCCTATGCAATTTCAATATCAAGCCATCCGTCGTGACACAATCTCCTTAATGCCTAATCACCAAGTACTCCATAAAAATATCAACGCGCGCGCATCCCCCTCCTGTTAAATATTGGTTTCAACACATCGCCCATTCCCCATCAGATAACGCCATCACCGCCTGATAAATCTGGGGAGTAACTAGAGACGGATGCAGCCTCGGTGGCGAAATCTATCGCGACGCGCACAGGAGCCAGGCCATAAATAAAGACGACGTGGGGGTCTTCCACACCACGGGACTTCTCTGATAGTCTAGTTACTTCGGTTGCAGCGCTAGAAACGTAACCGCACAATTACTTTATAAGCGTTGTATAATTTTGAAATCAAATGACAGCCCCAACTTTTCACTATTCAGGCCCAGGCCAAAATTTTATGCCTAAATTTCAGTTTTGTAAATCTATATATATAAAACAGTTCCGAAACTGACTGACTAACAGATAACGCACAGACCAAACCGCTGGACCTAAAGGGTTGACATTTTGCATGGCGATTTTTCTTACAGTGTAGGGATGCATTAAGAAAGGTGTTTGAAAAATTCTTAAATTTTTTTAAAATTAAATTTTTAAGCTGTTTTTGTAACTTTCTTTAAAGTTTGCATTTAAAATAATAATCTGAGGGTTATAAAATTTATATCACGAGAAAGATCCTAAAAATTCCTTTAAAATGAAATCCTTTTCGGATCTTTAACTTCAATTTCTGATTTTTGGTGAATTTTTAAAGATTCATTTTTAGATTTTAATTTATTAAATGTTGATCACGGGGTTTCTTTTCTTTTTGTGATACTTTAAATTAATTTTGTGTGACGTGCACAACAACGAAATAAATTGACAAATTTTTCCCTCTAATGCGGCAGACGATTGGACATTATCCAAAAAAATATTAAAATACAGTAAAATAAATGTTCCTCAAACTGTACTATATTCTTTAGAATGTTCTAATAGATTTAATTCCAATATTTTCTTCTGCATTATTTTGTCGATAAAAATATCCGTTAAGATTTTTTATAAATATTTATATATATATTTTTTTTTTTTGGGGGGGGGGGCGTTAATTGCATACATTAACCGTTGTATTTAATTTGAATGTACTCCGTAGCGAAGCACGGGTATTCAGCTAGTCTTTGATAAATTTCAAAAAAAGAACATGACTTTTGTGTTCGCGTTCAGCTATGCGTAAATCACAATTAGTTTCTAGTTCATCCCCAGCTTTATAAGTCGGTAATGGCGTTACCTCATGGGTTCTTTAGTTCATTTTTAGTTTTGTTCCGCCCTTATAAGAATTAAAAACAAAAAATTAACATTTCTTCAATAAAAAAATGATTGTGAAAAAAATGACTCATTTGAGAAAAAAATTCGAGGAAAAGTTTGCTTGTTAACAAAGAACATTTTATGAGAAAGCGTGTAAGCATATGAAAAGTAATCTAAATTTAGCAGTTTTTAAAAGCTTTAGATAATATTAACAAATGCAAGAAAATTCTAAAAACTGTGAAGAAACAAAGTATGCATGTGTGCTATTATACATACTCACCCACATACATACATTAAGATATGCTTCGTTACAGTCTAACTCTTAAATACCATCAAATTATATACTATGCTTCGCTGCCATTTATAAAAAGCTTACATGCTTCAAAGCTCACAAAAACCCTTCTTATGAAAATGTCGCTAATCTATGCCATTAATACATCTACAAATTTGGAAGGGGGAAAAATAAACTCTCCGATTTTTAGACGTGTAAAATTTTCACTGTAACATTAAAAAAAATTAAGAAATATATCTGCGTTCATTAGGTACTTCAACCCCTTTAGTTGAAAACACTTTTCGGAATCTCAGATTCCAGTCGGTTGCAGTTAATTGAAGTTGCCGGAACTTACCAGGAATAGAATATCTGTGTCACGAAAATAATCCCGTTTTCCTCAAAATACTTATACATTAACTATACACGTTCAATAAACCTCCAAAACACGGACCAGGACAGGACGTGCATTTATACGTGCATTAAACCGTCAATATAGCAGTACTAAACAGTTATAAAACTTTCTTCCTATCTCATCACTTCCGTTCAAACACTCTCTTATCCATTGACGGAGAATACCCCCCAAAAACTATGGGGCCTATCTCGACCGGAAATAGCTGGTTTATGTCTGCGTCCCCAAAGACAACCATTCGTTTTCGAACCACCCCTGGAGCTACAAGTAAAAATTATGGACTTCTGAAGAGAGGGGTTGAGTTCACAAGATGATAAATCCATCAGGGATCTTCCCGAACCTCCTATTTCTCGAGCAACGATTTACCTAAATGGAGATCGGTAAATTAAGTGATGAACTGCCTCGAGGAGTTGGGTCTCTAGTTTCTAACTTCTGTGAAGACGGAAGGAGTAGGATTTCTCCATACAAATCATCTTAACTTTAATGATCTTAACTTGGAACAATGATATCATTTTCCTTTGAAAAAGAAGAAAAAAATCTTTTCATTGCCTTTAAAGGTTTGTAAGAGATCGATTCGAAGACAGCAAAAAAATATATTACTTAATAGGTAGAAAAATATTGGTTAGTGATAACATGCTTTTTATCTGAATAGCCGTGCTTCGCTACGGAGTGCGTTCAAATTAAATACAACGGTCAATGTATGCAGTTAATGCAAAAAAAAAAAAAAAATAATAATAATAATAATAAATAAATAAATAAAAATAAAAAACATTATAAAAAAATCGTAAAGGATATTTTTATAGACAAAATAATGTAGAAGAAAATATTCAAATTAAATCTAATAGAACCTACTAAAGAATATAGTACAGTTAATATAGTACAGTTTGATGAACATTTCTTTTACTGTATTTTAATACTTTTTTGGATAATGTCCAATCGTTTGCCGCATTAGAAAGAAAAAAAAAATTTTTTTTGTCAGTTTATTTTGTTGTTATGCACATGACGTAAAATTAATTTAAAGAATCACAAAAAGAAAAGAAACCACGTGATCAGCATTTAATAAATTAAATTCTAAACATTAATCTTTAAAAATTGACCAAAAATCAAAAAAGGAAGGTAAAGATTCGAAAAAGATTTCATTTTAAAGGAAATTTTAAGATCTTTTTTGTGATATAAATTTTATAACCCTCAGATTATTATTTTAATTGCAAACTTTAAGGAATGTTACAAAAACGGCTTAAAAATTTAGATTTAAAAAGTTTAAGAAGAAATTTTTAAAAATATCTGTTAGTGCACCCCTACACTATAAGAAGAATCGCCATACAAAATGTCAACCCTTTAAGTCCAGGTCTGCGTATATATATATATATATATATATATAATAGAGTATATATATATATATATATATATATAATAGAGTACATTTTGCCAGTTTTTTCACCCAGGTGGAATATATAAATGAAATGAACACCCAAGTTAAAAATAGAACCTTTTCAATTTTCAAATAGTATTTTAGACACATTATTAAATGGGTTTTAGAGATATATCTTATGTAGGAAAATTTCCCCATGATTTTAAATACTCCCTGATTCAAATCATATAACCCAGAAAATTAATTAATCCAAAATACACAGTCTGGTTTTCCCGAGCGAGAGTGTTTCGTGGGTCTCTCTGAGTGTTAAGAGGGGGGGGGGGGAGAAATTCAGAAAATAAAAGACCGAAAAACTGAAAAAAGAGGGACAAAATTTAGTAAAATAGGCAAGACTGCAGTAACAGCGGCTTTGCTCGTGTTTATCTTCTCCTTTTCTTCTGGCACAGTATTTACCCACCTTGATTGCTATGCATAACTCGTCAGAATTACTACACTTTTGTTTCATTCCCTCATGTAGTATCCTTTGGTATTGATGAAAGAGTGAATGAAATATTTATTTAAGCTACAGTATTAAGTCCGGTAACCAATGCTTCATTCAGAGACTATATGTGTATTTATGAGTATGCTCACACATAGAGGAAATGCTATGCTGACGGTTCAAGGTAGCAGAAGCCGAGATTTGTTCGTCAGTACTAGCGACGTAACGCAGAGGGGCACAATTAAGCTGTTTAGCGTTCCAAGTTCAATTTCATCCGAACTAATGCTATTATCATCACTCGTGACAATTCTAACTATTGCCACTTGTTGCTGTGTCAATTTTTCTTCCATCATTCATCCGCGTTATGACACCCTCTTCTTCGCAAGCAGCGAGACAATGGCCATTCTGTGAAGTCAAATCGACTCAGAAAAATATCTCCCCCGCGCCTCCACCCCTCCCACCTGCAAGTAGGCACCACGCGGGGAGTTATAAAAAAAGACATATTGTGATCGCTTGTAAGCGTTAACAGATTAGTTCCCAATCCATCTTAGTAACCCCGAAATGAAAGTAAGGTGCCGCTTGCGACCTTGTAATGCTTGGCTGACGTCGAAAACATGGCGTGGAGGGGCAATTAAGAATGGCTGGTGTCTTCAGGCAAGTTGCTGAAAGATGTTCAGGTGATATTCTGTCAGTGGAGGCCAATTTTTCGTCTTGAAAACACAATTTCTTTTTCGCTTCTTGTTTCATTTTTTTTCTTCTTTCACGTCGTAGGTTATGTTTAAACGGGTGTATGGGAAGGTGTCTTGTTCTGAACCCTTGCCACGTTCGAATTAAGAGTTGAGGTGCAAGTAATGATAAATAAAATGCATTTCTTTCAAAGGATTAACTAGCATAAAATTGCTTCTCATTTTTATTGATCCTTATTGTAAGTATACGCAAGGGAGCATCCGCCCTGAATGCTACATTTGGATAAAAGAACTTAATTAGAAAAAACAGTTGCCAGATTTCATTTAAAATTTCTTGTTCTTTAAGAAGAAAAAAAACCAATAAGATTGAAATGTTTAATTGTGCAATTCATACACTGAGGGGATAAATTAGTCTTAGGCTAATTAAATCTCTCCCTCCCCATTCCATGGTTCGGCAAAAATTATATACTTGTTCGTCCAACTGCGAATTACACTTGCCCACTATTATTAACTCTTTATTTAGTCGTTATTTGTATTTAAGACAAAGATTTTGAAAAAAAAATACATATCATTAAACACAAGTTTTGGGAGTAAAGGATGGCGGAAAAACAGTTTGAACCAAAATCTTGTCGCTCCTGCTTTTTAAAAAAGTACTCTTTCTGAATCACCATCTCTACATAGAAAAGCAGATAACCGTACAGACGCACTGAGAGTGCACATAAAATTGTCATCAGTATCAGAAATACGTTACCACAATTACACTGAAAAATTAAAGTCAACTGTTTGATTCCTAATCATGAGTTTCCCCCAAGTTTTCTAAATTCAGAAACTGAATAAATTTTTAACAATATTCATTAATAACGTTGGGCGTAGACTCTATTTCGAAGCCTTAGGCGTGTTGAAAACTATTTACGTAATCTATAGTGATAGGCATTTGATAGGCATTTAAACAATTTGTCTCTCGTGTTTATAGAAAATGATGCTGTACAAGCAGTTAAATCCTACGAACTTAATGTAAGAAAAGAGTTACTGTGGAAAATGCCTAGAATTTGTGCTTTAGACTGTAGAATGTGTTATTTATGAAAATAATCACTGCGTGCGCTTTTTGTTTCTCTTTAGATCTTTCAAATATTATAATATAAATTTTAAAACAAAAGGTATCTTTTTGGTAATATTAAGCAAATTTCTATTTTTGGAAGGAGTGGTAAAGTACTAAATCACTAAAAAGGTAAATAAATGAATAAATAATTTTTTTAAATCTAAAATAAAATAAAATAAACTTTTAGATGATGTTTGCTTACAAGTGGAAAATTTTAAAATAGGGTTCTAGAGGTGGTAAGGAAAGCCTCCAAATTTAATTGACCTAACTGTGGAGGAAAGTTCTTAAATCCGGTTCTTAATACTAAGGGGGGGGGGGTCAAATTTTGGCTGCGCTTAATGTTTTAACAAAACTTAATCCACTGCTGCCATACTCACAAACATATAGTTAGCTGGGAATTTCTTTTCTACAGCAAAAATATTGAAACATGGTATCAAAAATCTAATTTCCCCAGCAAAATTTCAGCAGTAAAATCACTCCATCTGGAGATCCGATTACAACCATTTTGCAAGCCTGCAAAAGTTCCACCCAGATGTTTTCCAATCCCACACCAAGTTTCATCACAATAAATCATCTCAAGACAGACACATTGTATGATTATACTCGACTGACCAGTGGGTTTCGAGAGGTGAGGAACCACCAAGTTAAATGAACCAGAAACAAAACTTCATTCTTTTTCACCCTAAATGAAACCGAAGTGACTCGTATTCCTCTCCAGGCTTCACAACACGCCGGCTAGATGTTTTTTTTTTTTTTGTTTCTTCATATTTTTTTTTCCAAACACCTGTTTAAATAATAAAACCGCCGCACAGAGGTGAGATTACTGATGTTTTTATACCTTATTAAGTGAAGGCGAGCCAGAATATATCTGCATTAAGCAGGATTTATTATCAATTTCCTTAACGGTTAAGATCTTGAGAGACGTCATCTCCCCAGAGCGGTTTGGAAGATGGTGTTTGATTTATGCATGACTGAACGGCGTAACAACCACACATTTCCTTTCAAGTTTTTTTTCTCTTCTTTCCTTCAGGTTCTGTGTTTATACGCAGGGGTTGCAGTAATATCACAATGGCGCAGGGCATGGATATCACTGGAAATTTTGATGGGGAGCGACATATATAAGGTTCTCTCGACAATGGTCACATGCAAGGTTCCAAATCTCAAAGCAGGTGTTAAAGACAGTTATCTAAAGTCGTTATTTACTTCATTATCAATCCGAGAGGGCTGCTGACAGCTTGAGAGACAAATGATCGCACAGGAAGAAAGGCATATTAGTATATTTCTTTATTATACAGTTTGGGGGAATACTAATGAGTAAAATCACGAAAAAAATGATAATATTGATATGTATCTCCCCGAATTTTATTAGGCGTGACGCCTGTTTCTGATACTGAGAATTTTTTTATTTTTTTTTATTGCCATTTAATCAAACTATAATTGTGGAGGTTTTCCATCTTTCGTATTGAATAATTGCGATGGGGGATGAAGGTTATAAGTACGAAAAAAAAAGCTAGACCGTGATGTGAAGACTTTAAATTTGGTTTTCTTTCTGGAAACAGTTCTAAGCTGTCTGATTTTGAGGAAATGAAGATTAGCTGATTATTGGAATTATCTGTCAGAGACTTTTTAACATACTATAAAACATACCGCTTTCCTGTCAAAACAAGTACCTAATTTCTTGGAATATCAGTGCTTGCCTTAATACGACGCTGTCTTCAAATATATGTAAATGTGAGTATGTCTGCTTAGATATAAAGTTTTTATTTTTTTGTTTTTGCCCTTACATATCTATCAAAAGTTTTTATAATTTTACACTTTAAAATTCTTCTCAGCTCAAATTACCAAAATCTGAAACGAATAAAAAATATCTAGAACCTTTTTATAGGTAATGAAATTATCAACGCCGTACATAATTTATATATATATATATATATATATATATATATATATATATATATATATATATATATATATATATATATATATATATATATATATATATATATATATATATATATATATATATATATATATAATCAGGTTATAAAATACACCGACAAAAAGTTCGTTTTATGTGACACTTTTAAGTGTAAAAACATCGTACAGTTTATCAAAATGTACTCTTCTTTTGCGTAAAGTACGATAGTTACAAGTATAGGGGTAAATTTTGGTATATATGATACAGCACCAATCTTTTTTTAATAGGTGATTTTCGCACTACGTCAATAGCAATTATTTATCTAAAAAAAAATTATTTCCAATTTATCATCGTGTATTTCTGAATTTAGAAACACAGACATGAGTGGGGCGTACAAGTAAATCCATAGTTCTTCTAAACCCTCACATATCCATAAAAGTCCTTAAAAACAAAAACATAATAATGTTGCAGCATGCTGATAATACCGAAAATTTCCCCTTTAATTATAAATAAAACATCGAAATCTGTTTCCCGCTTACTCCCCAAATTGGTTGAGACATCTAAAGCAAATTGCGAGTCGTCTGCAAGAGAAAATGTTTAGACCCCATTCTCTAAAACAACTGCATGCTATGTAAACGGTCATACATCTAGACTTGTAGATCAGCTGGGAGCGTGCTCGGAGTATATGGTTACAGTGATAGATTTGTAGGGAGTGGGGGGGGGGGACAACTGTCAGGTGGCCCCTTTCAAGAAGAAGAGCAGGATCTGTCAGACGGGGGCACTTCATCACTTCCGATAATTTCCTCTCTCCGCCAGTGAAACCCTCTTTATCGTAAGCCAGTGTATTAGCTCCCCATTGAGGAAGTTGTGAAGCGTTTTAGTCAATGATTTGGTTGTGTAGCGTATTTGTGAGCAGGCACCCGATAAGGAAGTGAGATAGAAGGGTTTAGAGAATTACGCTGGGAGTTATCGGTAACTGTAGCTCCCACAGATTATGAAGGTTGATACTGATTCCTATGACGGAGGTTTACTCTGCGATTTTGCAATGAAAGATGCAAGATTGGTTAGCCACGACAGCACATCGTATGTCGTGCAAAGGGAGCGATAGAAATTGTTAAAGAAATTAATGGAAATATAGAACTGATTTCCCCTTTTAAGAAATGTATACAGAACCAATCAACACACCCAGAATTTAAATGGGAGGATATTGGGATACCAAACACTAACATAAAAACAATGACCCCTAAACAAAGTGTCCGATAAGCCTATAGAACCCCTCGATTTACAAAATCCTGAGATAAAACGTTCTCTTAAGATTTTTTTTTAAATTAGGAATTATGTCTTAATTCAATCTTGAGAACTATGTTAGACTTTATGAAAAAGGCGAACACATCAGCTAAAAGTCTTGATATAATTGAGAGATAAAATTATTTTACTGTAGAAAATTCTCACACTATACAGGTATCTCTGTAAAACATATTTTTCTTTGAAGTTGTTTATAAACATTTTAGCATGTTACCATTTAGAGTTCATTTTTATAACTGAGACATAAAAATATTGGACTCTAGAAAAATTCTTACACTGTACAGGTTTTCTCTATGAAACATACTTTTCTTTGAAATTGTTTATAAACATTTTATCATGTGTACAGTATAGCTACTTGTACCCGCACTTCGGTGTATATAATTTGAAGTGGCACTCTAAATGAATTTGATACAAACACAGTTTATACACTAAACAATGCTTATTGAATTCCTTGCACACATAGAATTTGCTTTTACAGCAATAAGCATACGTACTACTTGTACGGAATATATATTAGCATTCAATAAAAATACACTTTGCAATACTCACAAACCAGCAGAGAGTCAAACCAGCAGTTCTGCCACGTAAACTTTGGGCCCCCTAAGCAGTAGCGCAGGATAGCACCTGGAGCTGCTTACCTCGTAGCTCCCTCTCGCTTATCTATCAACTTTAACAACCTTTTAACTTAATCAAGCTGCTTGGTATTTATACCAAGTGCGTATGCCGAAATTAGCATATCTCAAGCAGCTTCTTTAATTCATTCACTCAAAAGTTCGATTCTTGTGAATCGAATCTTAAGTATACCTTACACATGTTACCAAAATGTTTCATCATTTACAAAAATATAATCATACTTTTGAAATTGGTTTCATTTTCTCAGATTAGCATTTAAATTATGCCCGAATTTCCCCCCTTTCCCTGCAAAATATTGTGAAATCATTTCAAACGCTTAACTGAAATCATTAGGAATTCGTTAAATGAAAAAAAATAAATGCTTAATTTGATTTATTTAAACAAATTTTTTACGATTTACTAGACAAGGCATTCCAAAATACTCTCTGGTGCCATTTTTGTTTGTATGTTTTATTATTAATTCTTAGTCTAACAGATTTTTTTTTCTGTCAATGTAAAATCAAACTTTTTGAAAAACAAAAGTGAAAAACGCTCAAACGTCTTTCAGTCTCACACATTTTAAAGGAAACCCACGATGGGTGTTTAACTTCCATTGAATGAGATCCAACAATTATTTTACGCTTTTGACTAAATTTCATATGCTAAACTTAGGGGGCGTAGGGAGGATCCACCGTTAAAGTATTCGACTACGTTCGAAGCCCTTTTTTTTGGAAAAACTGTACTTGAGAAAATTTATACCTTATTTTTCGAAGGAATATAACACCGAAACTCGAAAATGATGGAAAAAATAGACATTAACTATGTAAATTTTTTCAAAATTGAAGAAATTGGGTCGAAATTTAGCAAATTTTTACAAAAACGGCTCTAGCTCTAATATATATATATATATATATATATTATGCATATAATATTAACTTTTTTTTTTGTCATATGTATGTAAGTACCTTCTAAGTGTAATGACCTACCAGCTAATTGCTATCTTAAAATCTAAAAAAAATTCAGGTCATTATATGTAATTACATGTAAAATTTTAGTGATTTTCCATGACATTTTTTATAAATGGAGCTATAAATCAACAAATAATATACCTAGAACCAAATCTGTAGTCCATTACATTCTTAGTATTATGAAAAACATACTTAAAAAATTTCATAGACATATCATGATTAGATTTTGAGATATCACAAGAGTCGTTTACATTTTTGATGAAAAACGAGTACTTCAGAAAACACAATTAAAGTTTTCAACTTGTATTGAGATTCATAGCTGCTACTGATCTTTAAATCGCTCTCATTTCATTTCTAATGATCGTATCAAAAAAAAAAAAAAAAAAAAAGCAGATTTAGAAACGTAAATTTACAATCTTTAAAAAAACAAAAAAAAAAGGAACTAAAAACAATTTCGGAATTTTTGTCAAAATCGATGTTTTAAACGTAGTCGGATACCTTAAATCAGATGAAGCGTAAATCAGTTTTATTTAAAAGAACATATTTTGGGGGGGGGGGGGTCCATATGAGAATCCCGGCTGAAAGCTAAAGAAATAAAATTTTTTGCAACGAAGCACGACTGAAGGTTCTAAGAAGGATAGCATCCTCAAAGCTCCGCCGAACCTCTAAACAAACCACAGCAGCGGCGCTTTTGAGTAATTGAATAATAGCTCTATTTAGCCTACGGCTGCACATTTTGGCCTCGCCTCAGTGCAGCTTTCAACTAAGTAAATCTGTGTGTCGCTTACATTTCACAAACATTCTTTAACGGGGTGTAAATGGGGGGAATATGTCATCACATCAGGAAATTGTAAGAAAAATGCTGGAAATATGTATGAAAAAAAACGCTGTAAAAATCTAATAAAATGCATGCAATGAGAATACTTAAGGGGACGAGGGACCTTCAAATTCGAATTTTTTAAATTTTCAATTTTTAACTCTACATACAAAATGAGAATAATTAATTTTCTATTTTACTACACTGAAAACATTTAGAATTAAAAGTAACGGAATTTTTGGCAGAATAATGTCTGTTTTTGAAAAAAAAATTTAAAAATGCTAACTTTTTCAAACTGATCTATGCGCATTCTATATTAATTAAAATTCTTAAATTTTGTTTTACAAGTTTACCATATGTATATAAATATAAATGTGCATTTAATATATATATTTTTTTTGTATGAATCTAAAGTCTTAAATAATTTTTTTTTCTACCTGTTATTTTTTTATGTTTTTTCTTTATTTTATGATCTATAAATTTGAAACATACTTGTGATTTCAAAGGATTATGCGCAGTTTTGTGACGAACACTTCAATTAACCATTCTGAGAAATTTGGAAGATATCAGAAGAAAATGTATACGCATGGAGCCTTTTGAAAAACTCTAGCATTTTTGAAGAATTTTTTGATAAACAGGTCTTATGCCTCAACAAAATACTTATTTGTGAATCGTCAATGTAGTAGAAAAGAATATTAATCATACTCATGAGGTATATAGAGTAAAATATTGAAAATTAAAGAAGAACGAGATTAAAGGTCCCTTGTTCCGTTAAGATGCAAATGGTCGTCTAGGTTTGTTATAATCATCGCAAGACTCGTTTGAATTTAAAAATTAGAAATAAAGTTATTGGGGTTTGAAACTTTAAAGGGTCATGATACGTCTGACCAGAATTGGTCAATTGTTTGGTTTGTTTAGAGGAGTGGTTCCCAACCCGTAGAAGTCTGCGGACCACTAAGCCAGAAATTGAACCATGTGCGGACTCCCCACACCGATTTGAAGGGGAGGGGGGACCTTCCGGGGGGAGATGGGGGTATCGAATATCCCTAAGGCAAAAAGGGATACAGGATTAATGTTCTCACATTCTAACGTATCATATTCTAATAATAAAACAATTTTGTTAAACTTTTCAGAAATTTTATTTAATTCAACACCTGATAGTCATTGGATATATTCGGATCATCTAGTTCAATGAACATTGCTTTCAAAGTCTCCATTTATTTGGTAACTTTTTTATATGTGGTGCCGGACCATTCCCGAGGCTCTCGCGGACCACCGGTTGGGAACCACTGGTTTAGAGCGTTACGGTCATCTTTTGGCACTCAACTAAACAGACCTTGACTAGAGTGTTTGGATCCGATTCCAAACTGCCTCAAATACTCATACTGGACTGGTGGAATACTGGTGGAATTTCACCTTGTAGTCTTTACTACTGACTGGCTTTTCCCGAAGCATTCGGCCATCTTCGGTATCCCAGACAAGAGAAACGAGTCTTCGATCGTCAATCACTCACTTTCCCATGATAACTGTTGCTTTCGGGCAAAATATTTCTGGTTTACATCTTTGCATTTCGCACCTTTTAAAAGGGTTCAAAATCAAAGGAAAATTATATTTTTTTCAGTAGATGGTACTCTATAATGTGGTTACACTAATAAATAAATAAAGCACAGAAAATGTATCAGTACTTTCCTTCTAACTCCCTCGGGCTCTTCTAGATCGTTCTTAAGTGAAAGATACGATCTAGAAGAGCTGACAGGGAGCAGTTCATTTTATGCTTAAGAGTCTGCTGTAGTCGGAATGGACACTTTTGCATGGATGGATAGCAGGCGTCCGTGTTCATCGAATTCTACCTTTGAACATTTTTTAACTGAACTCAGGAATTACATTATTTCTAACCGAAACTTCCGTAATGAAGATATTGGGATATTTTTCGTTTCAAAATCTTCCAGAAATGGCAACAGATATGCACGCAAGGAAGCAACATGTAACTAGGCTAGAAGATAAAAAGTACGTAAATAAACAAGAGAATAAAACAAAGACGACGGGGGGGGGGTTAAGAAAATAACTGGCATGTCCTGTCATACAGTGTTTCTGTTTGTAGCGCGTCATTAAGAAGTAATGCCATGCCACACCACCATTGTGCATGCCCCCCCCCCCTCTTCTTTCTCGTCTCGCTTCTTAACTCGCTAATCAACTCTGAATCCCCACTCCATTAATCAAGGCAACCATCAAGTCTGACGTTGAACGACTCGCCTCTACCCCGATTAGCATAAAAAGACCCTTAAAACCGTCCAGGTTTCGATCACGGCGAAAGAGAAGTGTTCGTAATCTGAATATGTCGTGTCGCAGTGGCAACTCCTACTCGCCACGGTGTCGTGGCGATTAATTTCTCGACGCGGCCCCGCCCACATCGTTCCTCAAAGGCTTTGCGGCGGAAGTAGGTAATGAGAGGCCGCGAATAATGGAAGAAATACTTAGGGCTGGAAATTGCATGACACACACACACACTGGGAAAAAGTCTCAAAATATGTATTCTGCGGAAGACAAGAGAGAGGAGAAAAAAATTGAAATACATTTAGGTGCTTTTGAATGAAATATTGACTCTAGTGTGGACATTTTATTCAAATTCTTTATTCTTGAAAGCTTCTCCTCCGATTTCCATGCACGTGTCCAGTTTCCAACAGTAATGGACACGTGCAGTCGATGCGGGAGTAACAAGCTTCGAAGCTATTTCAAAGAGAAATAAGTCAGAAGAGGCAAAACGTAGCCCCGATGAATACCTCTCAGGGAGATAGCGAGTCACATTGAGAATAAAATTATTGATCGCGTCGAAAGATGTGCGAAAGAAATGCTAGGAGTAAGACGGGATCCCTCGATACGGGTACCCTAGATCCCTTCAGCCCGCTCTCGGGAGTCTAGGATATCTTCCACTAATGCATCTCCTGAATATTGCTGTTACGGTAGGTTATACCTTACAGAAATGCCATTTGCTTCCATATGTGGGGTCATTATAATTTAAAGAATAATTTAAAGAAAATTCACTGCCACTATTCTTTGTAGAGGACTGTTAACGGTACATCGATTTGGATGTGCATGGTTTCTTTCCATATCCAATCCTGCAACGTACATTCGTTATAATTTTGTGGTAAAATTTCCTGAGATTTCAGCGAGTTTAAACTATAGCGTCAATACCGCCAAAAAAACTTTTTCAATATTAGTAAGGGGCATTCGTATCTCCTCGTTGAGCAATCCTAATTGTGGTTTAGTCATTTCCGTCAATCTTATACCCTTAATTACCGCCCTTTGTTTTCTAAAAAAATGAAAAACAAAGGGTGAAAAACGTTGGTCGGGTATAAACTCTCTCTGTATTATCAATCTGCCAAGTTATATAATTTTTTTTCGAGTAATTCCAAAATCTTTCAATTTATCCCATATTTATACGACAGTTTATGAGGATCCGTTTAAATCTGCTATGTGGCTCTAAACGATGTTTTGCCGGGACCTGGAGTTGCACCCAGATCTTCTCACCTTGAAACATGCCTTCACCCTGACGAGACGTCTTGGCGTATATCCGTTAACCGTCCTCACAAACTTACACACACACTTTGCTCTCCTTTTCTGTATTTCAAATAACTCCAATGCGTACCTACAGTCGGTTCTTTACTTTGTTTGTAGCTTTTTAAATGACCTTGAGCACAGTACCGTGGCCTAACAAATTCTTAGGGCCTGTTCACATAGAATCCGTCATAGTCAGCGTAAATTTTTTTAACCAATCCTACATCAATCATTGACCCATTTGACCATTCAGCGCCAACGGAATCTTTAACGCTGACGGATTCTATGTGAACTAGTCTTTAGAATCTAGAAGTTTTAGTCAGATTGAATTTCGAAAAATACCTTACGTGTCGGGACGAATGTTACGTTTCACAACTACAAAACTAATTTTGACCAAAATCAGGGAGATAAATAAAACTCGCGAATCATTACCACGACTCGAATGTACGTCTTTTACTTTCTCTGCAAACCAGACAAAGAAACTGAAAAATAAAGAAAAGTTTTGCGTCCGAGAAATTGCGCTCAGAATGTCACAGCATAAAAAAACAAATAAACAAATAAAAAATAGAGTTTCCGAGAACGCCGAAGCTGTGTCTTACGGAACAATTTATCCATCATTTATTCCTTTATTTAATGTTTAATTTCATCCGATGCATGATAAATTATCGGTCGAAAGTGACTTAAATTCACCGTAGCCACGGGGGGTCCGGTTTAGCCAGAAATCTCCACCTAGTCTTTGTGATCCGCCCACACTCCAGCAGGAAAGCAATCAAATAAAGGAAAAAAGAAATCATTGCCAGCCTTTTTTTATTTCCCGATATTGTTGGCGAGCTCTGCAGGAAGTCGCATTAAGCCAAACTATCGGTGAAATGAATAATAATAGAAAAAAGGCTCCTGTAAAAACCGAAAGAAACAAATTGAAAGTGGCCAGTGGGGTCGTACAGATAAGAGCACCGCTGTATAATCAAATCGGAAAGAATCACGACTCGGGCTTGTTCTTTCTTTGGTTTTTGTCTGCAGCCTTTTTGCCTCAATACCTGTTATCTCTTTGGCCCGCGACAAAGCGCATGAGGGTATTTGATAAAACCGTCAGCCACTTTCCTGGAGCATCTTATTTTCTATAGAATTTTTCCAGCGGAGTTGAAGCTGGCAGATGTATAAAAGAGCGAAGCATAATCTGTGTGGTTTACGTGCCATACGAGAAAGATTTAATCACTTATTTTGGGTAGGATTGGAGCGCTGCAGTCAACTTTTGCCACACGAGGTAATATGTGGAATCAGGCTCTTATCATCAAATTATTTTGCGTTTGTTTAAGAGCCAGCATTTCTAGTGCATTAAATATAACTAAAAATAGTGATAATTGAAATGGGGATAAAATTAAATTTAGTCCTGACTTATTACCACCAAAATCTTCCCACGAAAAATCGTAATAATTAATCTAATCGAATCCATACGGATTAGAGAAACTGTAAAATGTCCTTTCATCCTTTTTAACAACGAAAAGTTATTATTGGAAACAACTGCAACAGTTGAAGAAGTTAAATATTAAGGTTTTGGGAAGTATCATGCAACAGAAGTAATAGTTGAAATAAACAATTTCCAAATCAAGATTTGAGGAAAACATTTTGCCATTAAAAGCAAAATTGATGCAAAATTAATAAAAGAAATGAACGTATTTTTGTGCACTTTCTTTGAGGATAAATTTATGCCACAGAGCTCACCACAGGAAAAAAACTGCTGATTCATTTTTCAAGTGGATATACAGGGCTAACCGCAAAGAAATTGTCAGAAATGCCAAACTGTTGCATTCTTGGGTTATGTATAAAAGCCTTTTAAGTATCGCAGAGTCTTCGGACGAAGTCCGTAAAAAAAAAAAAGAAAAAAATGTAAAAAAATTTGATTACAGACGTCATGAAACGTCATGATGTATATTACATCTTGTCTTTGTTCATAAATGCTATCAACAGATGTAAATAAGGAATCTTAAACCATTAATAACAGATTTTTTTTTCGGTAAAGGCCATTTGGCAGATACCTTTTGTAAATACGATTTTTGTTTATAAATGATGAAATTCAGTGAAAGAAGCTTTCTGTACACTTTTCGACATCCTTCAAAGAGTATTATTTAGTTTTGTAATAAAGACATTTTGAAAACTATCATAAAAAACAACGCGACTGTTTGAAAATAGATAAAATTTTTACAATTTCAGTGCAGAATTTAGCTATCTTCTGAACAGACTTTTCCCAACTAACATTTGTTGAAATTTCTAAACAAACAAACAAAAAAAAAGACACATTTCCCGTAATTCCCTATTAAAAAAAATTGGATGAAACCCAACTTGTTTTCTAGTTATTCATTCCTCAACAGTTGACAATGCAAAATGCTTGTGTAACACTTTCCTATTTTGATTAAAATACTGAAGTAAAAAAATCCTTTCAGGGGCTATTATTTCATTATTAAGGAATGGTATTTACCTTCTGTTACTCTACAAGATTATAGATACAACAATGAAGAGATGACAAATAAATAAGAACATAAAAATAAAAGATATAAAAAAAATACTCTTTTCTAAACGGTTCCAATGACAACAAAACTGGTGAATGGTTTAGAATGATAGCTTCACTTTCAAATGAGTTTTTTACAGTTTATTTTCTATAGCTATTATATTAAAAAAAGGATATTCGGTTCTTTCTCATCTATTTTCTATCCAATAACAAAGTCATTCTCAAAGGGCACAAAAAATGTTCGACTTTCACACACAAATGAGCTTTTTTCTCCACCCTACTTCCATCTACACCTACTTATGTGTCAGAACAAACGGAATTTACAGCCTTCTACATTTTTGTTTTTGAATTCTTCAACTGGCATTTAAATGGATGATATCCTAATGCAAATATAGAGCAAATTATTCATTATAGGGATAATTATATTTAATGGCAAAACATCTAAATGTTTTATTGAATAAATTTACTATCAGTATATATCAGTCTATATAATACTGACTTTCCCTTATAAATATCCCTATACAATGATTTTGTGACATATTTTAGTCTTTTTTTTTTTTATTAGTCGACACCTATACTGTGTCGAAGATATGAAATTAAGACCTTCGAATAAGGGAACAGTAAACTTGGCTGGAATGGCATCATCTAAAGTTTTATTGTGTTTATTTCCTTATCCATATAAAAGTGTCACCAAGCACTTAACATTGAACTCGGAATTCCAAAACCTGTTCTTTTCATGTGTAAAATAGGAAATAAGACTTTCTCAGAATATGAGGTAACACGAAAAAAAAAGAAAAAGATCACTGTTAGACTCATTGTCTTGAAAAACGTTATAAACGGCATGTTACAAAAATCTAGCACAAAATTATGCCTACAAGAGAATAGGATTTATAGCACAAAATAAAGGATATATATTTCCTGAACATACTGTGTTACTTTATTGAACAAACGCCCTTGGTTCACAACAATATGGCATTTAGTTTAAAATGACTTCCCCCGAAAGTAATTTTATATGAATAAAGATAATATAGGACTTCTTACTTGAATTCCAAATAATAATACTTCGTGTAACCGAATCTCATAATTTTATAGGAGTATTTCAAAACATTAACTGTCAAAAAAAAAAAAAAAAAACCTGTCAAAATATTATCAGTCATATGATTAGTGAAAATGTGTCATACTTATCTTATTACGGTGTTAACCTTGAATTTCTTGGGGGGTGGGGGTTACATAAGTGAAAATTTCATCCATTCTCTCCTTTTCATCTATTTTAAAAAGATTTGTTTAAAAAAAATTAACTGTATCCAGTTACAAAATGCATGTATTCCAACGAGACAAAGTACTGGAGCACAATAATAAAAAAAAGAATATGTACTCAATCGGCAAGGGAATAAAAACACTGTTTTCTTTTTTTCATACGGAATTTAAGATAACTTGGTGATGCAAAAAACTTCATTTTCTCAAAAAGGCTAAGGATTAGGAAAAAACCCGTTTGAAACTGGATATGTTGAAATTTTTCTTAAACCTTGTTAAAATGGATGCAGTAGTGTAAATGAATCAAATTTACAATATATTCCACAACAGATAGCACTGAGATAGATCTCAGAATTACAGTGACATCTTTTTAAAATAACGATATTTTCCACATATGATTAGCAGAAAAAATTCCTTTGTTCATCGAACTTGTATTGTGAGGGAACGTTTCCCACTATAAATACCAAACCATGGTTTAAACTTACTTAATTCTGTGTTATAAGAGTTTCTGTTCACCTTCGATTCTTGTTTCGTATTTAAATCAGTAAAAATGATGGGTTTTCATTTGCAATTCCTTGTTAAATATATAAGTTTTGCTTCAATTTTTGGAATACTGAAGCATGAAGTTTTGCGTCACGAAGTTTTGCCTGCAGTTTTGTAATTCAATGTTTAATGCAGATTTTTTTTTCAGACGCTCATTTTATACCCATTAAAGCTATTTCTGCAGGAAGAAGTATTGTTTTCACGAATTTTACTAAAAAATGCATCTGGTTTAAGTTTATTCAATTCTCTATTATCTAGAAATAAGTCTTGAACAACATCTAATCAGTGTAAATCTGAATAAAGCTTTTAAACGTTACACAGTTACAAGTAAAAAGAAATTATGCAACGAAGGATTTTCTCCTATAACATAATTAAGCAAAATTTGAAGAGCTATATAAAATTTTTAAATGTTGATCTGTTTAGTTGAAAATTAGTACCCTCGGTTTCTTCTATACCAAAATCAGAAAAATGGACGGAGTTTTGACTAAAATAACACAAAATCTAATTTTGAAACCAAGTGAAAGTCTACTTTGGTCAGTTGCGTGATTAAATTGTTTAGATACCCAGGGAAACTCTTATTTGGGCATGCCTCCGTGTCATCTTTTTATCGCAGGAAGAATAGCTTGACTTATTAAAATCAATGAATATTCAATTAAACAACAGTCAAATTGCATGATTTATACAGCTCTGGTCTAATGCAGGGAGCATTAGTCATTTACAGTACCCATTTCCTGTCTAAACGAATTCAGCCTTAGTGTCGGTTTGCCATGAACTACTTTATATTCTAATAACCCAGGTGAAATCGTAAAGCATTTGTTTCCACTTAGAACCAACTTTTGGATGGCTAAAAGTAATAAAACTTTTACTTATTTATAACTTTCTCAAATTTATGCATATTATACGACTGAAGTTTATAAAAAAAGAAATGGGAGAGCCCAAAGGGTATTTTATCATTTTCCCTCGAGAATATTTCTTATACATCTCTAATCCTTGGGCGGATAATTCGTGCATCGTAAAGGTCAAAGTTTAGAAATCAAATCAAAATATCCGAGTAAATGTTAATATGGTTCATTAAAGCTGAAAATGCAAATTTTCGTTTAAATCAAATCTCTTTTAAATCTCTAGATCTAGAGTCTTTTAAATCCTCTAAATATATATATTTTTTTAAGTTACACAAGGCCAATTTTAGATTTTTGACTTTTTTTGATTTTACTAGCGCACTGATGAATTTTTTAACACGAAAAAAAAAGGAGACTTTTTTAAGAGTAGTTATTTTACTTCTGAAATGTTGATGAAATGAGAAGAAATTTTCGACGCACAAGGGATGCGACCTTACAACTATTTTCGCAATGACACTTTGGCGTTGTTGGTTTAGTTATTAAGAGTAGCGATAGAAGGTGGTGCCAAAAATAAACTTATTTCGATCTCCTCTTAATAAGTTAAAAAGATCAATTATTGTAACGTCGTAGACTTTGTCATAAAGGGAAAAAATAAAATTTAGATTATTAATCAGACGTGCCATGTACATATTTAGTTCTAAGCTTAATAGATATTCCTGAGATTAATAATGTTTATTTGAAAACTTTCAAATTATTAAATAAGGCACATATTAAATAACGAAGTGAAAAGGTTCAAAGTTATGAATAGAAGATCGATGTACTGAGACTTAAAATATTCTTAAATCAATTTTAGTGCAGTCGAACCCCATTATAACGAACTTCAAGGGACCAAAGGTTTTGTTTGCTTTATCCGGTGGTTCGCTATATCCGAACCGTTAAGAAAAATGCTAGAGTTCACAAAATGTATAACTTATTAGTTGCAATGTGTATTCAATAATGATGCATTAAGAAATGATAAAATCTATTAAAAATTATCATTAATGAATTAAATCGACTAAATTCAATTACATTAAATTGACACAATACTAATTAAATTACGCACAATAGGAAAATGGTGGGACCAAAATTTTCGTTCGTTATATCCGTAAGTTCGTTATATACCGGGTTCACTACAACGGGGTTCGATTGTAGATATAAATGACAAAAATATTTTTTATCTATATTTATACACTTAGCTTTTTATGTTTCCAATGAATTAGTGATTGAAATAAAAGAGCACTGCACGATAAATAAAAAAACATTTTTTCAGCACTTAGCCGACACTTTAGACCAAATTTCAGACAAGATGTCGAGAGAGCTATAAAAAGGGCAATAAAAGTGAGGTAAACACTTCGGACGTCACAGCCCTAAAATAGAGGATTTTGCGATGCCATAAATCAACTGTCAGCTAGAGTCTAGAAAATTGAATCTGAGATAAATTTGCCATTAAACGTCGGCCTAAGGTTCTATGATTTATCTGTCGTAGTTATCGTGCTTTAAAGGTGATTCTACGTTGGCTATTAATTATTTTTATATCTAATCTTTGCTTAAAGGTTTCAGGGGGGCGGTTAACCATTTATCTACTGACAACTACCCAAAATATACTGCTCTTATGGATAAATTACTTGTTGTTAATTTTGAAGTGGGGAGACAAAGTTCAGTCCCCCCCCCCCCCCTCAATCAAATATTTTTCAACTGGAACAAGAAACGTGGACTAAATGTTTAGAACAATGGGATTTCAGCGAGTCAGTGCTAAATACACATCTGCACAGATGTGCATTGAAATGCAAACTGTTGAAAATAATTCATTCGGATTTTATATTGCAGTAGTTTTCAAATCAGACCCCAAAACTTTAACGATGATAAATATAGTAATATTATTAAAAATTTACATTCGTTTTCCACGTTAATTTTGTGCTTAAAAGTATTAAGGAGGTGGTAAAATCGTCAATCGTCTAGGAATGCTTTCGCATGAAAACCCAATTTGTTATTGGTTTTTGACTGCAGTTAGATGGTAATCCCCCACTTGAATAATTTCAGAGCTAGCGTGGGAAGACAAGATTTAATAGTAGTCATTCACAGCGCATACAGAGTGTTTTGCCTCACATGAGTAGCAATGTCCCTATTTCAAGGCGAGAATTAAAAAAAAAAAAATTAAGATGTAGAATAATTTTTTTCTGAAGCTCAGATGATCAGGTTCCTGCACTTTATACTCTAGCTAAATTTGCCGAAAGTGAGAGTTACAAGCTAACAAATTGTAAGACTAGTGTAAAATTCTTAGGAAAAAGAAACCTTTACAAAAAGCTTTCCAATGTAATATATAGGAGGATGATATATGTAAGGCATATGCTGTTCAGCTACTACTTTCGAAACATTTCTTCAACATTTAAAAATGTTTAAAATATTGATTTTTAAGATCTATAGCCACAAATTCGTACGGAATACTTTGGGTTGGTTCACATATTTTACGGTTTTGAGAAAACTTAGTTTGAGAAGCTGTAATTACTTATCGCGGATATACGAGCCACTGCCAGTGTCATACATGTTTCATATATAAAACTTGTGCATTAGATAGAGACAACTATAAGGTATCTACGCATTTGAATAGCAGAAACCGCCAAGACTTACTTTACAGCAGAAATAGCTAAATCGTAAATTGATAAGGCTCAGTGAATAAGTATAGTCAGTTTAAAGAATTTTCATCATTGTGAACGTCACACAGAATGAACTTTAATTAAATAAGTCTGAAAAAAAAGCCCGATGATTGTTTACATGCCATCGGAGTTGTCTGATTGAGGGAAAAGTGCGACAAAAACACTCCGTTTCCGGGCCTGAGTGAGTGACCACACAGCTGTAAATCCACGCCTTTACATCCCTCGTATCCACTCCCATGTGTCACTAAATGCAACCTTACTCTCTTAAAGCGCCCTCATCCGTAGAGGATCAGACCACCCCAATTGAAAATTACGGAAAGGTAGCCTTTATTTTTATCCAGAAATGATTGTTTCTGCGAGTCCCGAGCAACCGATCGTAACGCTGTTACCAAATAGCTGTGATTACGGTGGGAACTTGTTATTTGGTGACCCGGGAATGACCAGCCAGGGGGTGGAATAATTTTTTTTTCGTGTGTGTGTTCTCTCGTTCCCTGCGTTCTTACTCACTCTTACTTTGTTCGGGGGTGTGAGTGAACAGCACCCAGTTGCCAACAGGGAAATGACGAATATTAAATTGTAACCGGAGTTGCCGGTACTCAGTCACCGGAGTTGCAACACCGGTACTCAGAGCTCTATTCCTAAAAATGCATACCATCAGCAACATTTAGATGCTTAGAGACAACTAGCTACGAGGTTTCCAACCTGGGATGCGCGGACTATTGCCAGGGGAGGCGCTAAAACTTTTTAATAGAAAATAAATGTTCATACCATAATATCTATAAATAAACGAATAAACCATAATATCTATAAATAGACGAATTTGAGTTGACAACCATCGAAAAAGAAAAATTGATAAAATTGTCATGGGATAGCTCACGAAAACAAAAGTTTCAAAATGAAATCATAATTGAATTTTGGATGAATCTTAGCGGAGAGTAGGAATCTTTGTATAGTAAAACAATGCAAGTGCTTCTACCGTTTGTAAAATGTCTTATTTATGCGAATCGGGTTTTTCGGCACTGTCTGCAATGAAAACCAGATATCAAACCAGGTTAATAAATCGGTTAATAAAAGGTCGAAAAAGAGTTACGAGCGGCACTCTCCACATTGCCCCCAACATTTGATAAACTTTGTGCCAATAAACAACAACAACCCTCGCATAAAATTTTGATGCGTTAGATGTAGTTTAATTAGTAATTTAATATAAAAATAAATATGCATGTTCGTATTGTTATAGCAAAATTTTGTTATTCTGTTAATTGTAGTTTTAATTTTTTTTTGTAATAAAGTTATTATTATTTAAAATGTCTATACTATTATATCTATTAAAAGATAGGGAGGCGGGGGAAATTTTTTTTTTTAAGGAGGCGCGGGAAAAAAATTTTTTTTAGGGAGGCGTAGTAGCATAAAGGTTGGAAACCGCTGCACTAGCCACAATGATTCTGAGCAAAAATAGTTCTTAAGTTTCTCCTAGATGCTGCATAACATATTACATTGGCATCATAAATTCTTAAAATTGCCATGAAAAAACTTTAGTAGTTTGTCATGCATTTTATTTCCACGACGATGCAAGATTTTCTCAAATTTGCTCCATTTTTTCAGCTGGAAATACCAAATTCCCACATTTTTCACAAATTTACAAAAGCCAGAATAAGACTAAAATTAGAAGTGCTCAAATGAATGGTTATTACTTTCGTGTGATTTATTGCAAAACGCAAAAGCATCTTTAGCTTTTCATAAATATGAGCAATGTAGAAGTTTAAGTTTCTTGTCATGCAAGTTAATACCCACAGTCAGACTTTTTCAAATTTATGCCATTGAGGATTCTTAAATTTATCTCATTTTCCCAACTTTAGTTTTCGTTGCGAATTTATTTAATTTCTTGATCAAGAAATCTCAAATTAGCGTCATCTTTTCAAATTTTGCGAAACCAGAATTCAAGTAGCAAAAATTAAGTAGTAAGGGCTTTCTTATATAAAAGCAATGTCTCCGAAATTGTGGTCAACGGACCTCTGGAGGAAAACAGAAAAGAGATTTTGCAAGTGAAACATTTCTTGTTTTCAAAATATGCTTGTACTTATAAATTTCTTCGCAAAATTTTAGTAGCTAAGTGGAGTAGAGAAAACCAAAGGTCAAGTTAAGAGGTCAGTTTTCAGCTTCAAAGAAATCAGCGTAAAAGTAAATATTTATAACTTTCGATATTTATGTGTCCCCTTTCCTCCTTCCTTTTCTTATGGATGGAATCATACAAAAGCAAAAGTTTTATTCTTTGATGCATTAATGTATTATAAAGTATTCACCAATAAATTAGTGGAGATGTGAATGCTTTCTTTAGCCGAAGGAAAACTGAATACGGACAATTGGTAAATAATCAATAATGAAGAAACTACTGTATTCCATGCATCTCGAAATTTTTATAATCCAATCAGTTGCCTTATAAAAATTATACGTACGGATGCTAAGAAAGAGAGTTTTTAGTGTGAGGAAATAATATACCCGGGAAAGAAAACTTTTTGAACAATTGAATATTTTTGAAACTCTTAAGTTTAGAACAATTGAGAAAGCTTTTTGAGATCAAAATAGTTTTTAATATTCCGTAACAAATCGCCCCGATTTCTGGTTTTCCTGCAAATCCATCTGCAAAAAGCATCTGAAAGCTAAGAAATACGTTTGAGTTTTAGTAGAAAAGGTTTTATATATTCTTTCCTGGGTAATTATTTTATATTTTTTTTAGGTAACTGTAAATGTTTCTATAGATAGAAAAAAAAACTTTAACGAAACGCATTTTTGATGACAGATAATCTCATAACGATTTCCTATTTATTTATCCTATGCGAGATGAATTCTTATTGGGGTTATTGCAGTTTATTGGCTACACCAGCCTAATTATAAATATTGTAAAAAACATTTTTTTTTTATTCCCCAAAAATATTATGTAAAAATCTTTAGGGCATAAAGTTTTGCAGTATTTACTTCAGGCAGGTTATTGGACAAATCGATCTTACAATTTGGAATGCAGCTCGAATCCAATATTCCAAAACATATTCTCTCTCTGAATAATGGTACAGAAAAAATAATTTGACTGTCTGTGGTAAAATAAAAGAATCCTTTCGGCTCTTTACAGTGTCTTCATTAAATCCTGGAGCATTACATTTTTCAAATATGAAAGAAAATATTACCTCAAATATCTTGTATCCTTTTAAACACTTTTTTTGGTCATCGGGCGAAAAGAAAACCGGTGCCGAGTTGTCAGAATTTTAAGGAATTTTATTAAATTAAAATTAAAAAAAATAGATTGTATGAAGAAAAATATGTATATACGTATCATTCATTATATATATATATATATATATATATATATATATATATATATATATATACATACACAGGGTGACAATTATTGAGATATATGAAATAAAAAATCAAATTAAAAAAATTACTGAGTTCAAAAATTTTATTGAAATTTGAAAAGTAACTTCAGAAAATCGGATTTAGTTTGGGACATGTTTGATATGCTTGTCATCAATGGCTATGATGTGGCGCAGACGAAGAGCAAAATTCCGCAATAATTTTTGCTCGAATAATAGGCCTTGACGGTGGATATATGAACGTAAACGCTGTATTTTAAAATTTTTCAACGAAAAATGAACAACAACAACAATACGAGAACGCATACTCAAAAAAATCCCAACATGCCCTGCATTCAACCACCAAGTTTTCACTGAATCTCGCCAATGATTCTAAAGTTATCAAGATTTTTTTTCTCATATAACTCAATAATTGTCACACTGTTTGTGTGTGTGTGTATGTATATATAAATATAAATATAAATAAATAAATATATATATATATTTTTTCATCAAAACTTGTGATATTGATCAATTTGGTTCCATCACGCCCCCCTAACCTAATCGATTATCAGGCCAAAAAACTGATGAATTGTCTTACACCAATAATCCCGCCAGTCAACATCAGGACTCGCAGGACAAGGCAAAGTTTAATCAACATCCAAATTAGTTCAGCTAAGAACACCGTTCGCTCGCTGTCCTACGATCAGACCATCCAAGAGCCAATAACTATCAATTTAATTTCAAACTCCTAGTTTCAACACAGCCACCATCTGCCATATACATCCCTTTCAACTTTATTATTCAACATCAGAATTACATAACAAATTACAAACATCCTGTACAACCAGTATAGGCAACCAAAGACTGTACAATCAGTACAGTAAACATAAAAAAACATACCAAATTTAAATAACTAACAAAAGTAGTGGTAACAATTTACAAAGAAAAAACAAGTAAGTTAACAGCAAAACAAAACAAACAAATTACGAGCCACCGTAGTTGATTTGAGAGACAATCAGTTCTATCCCACTATCGTAACAGAAGCAAGATCTGCTATAAGGTGCATGGTCCGTTTTTAAGTCCGTCGAATTTCTTTCATTATATCTCATACAGTTCCCAGATTTCTTCTCACTGTCGCAACCTTCTTGGAAGAGCTCGCTACACTCTTTACAAACTTTTTCATTTTTACAAAACCGGGCTATATGCCTGTATCTGTAACATTGATAATATAGAACCGGCTTCAGATACTCCTTAAATTTATAACATTGCCAGCCAATCTTGACTCTTTTCTGCTTCATCAAATTCTTATATGCATTTCCATTCAAGCTTATTACCCAATTCATGCCAGCTTTACCATCAAACTTCGTCGCTATTCTCAACTTGGCTTTCTTCAACTCTTCATTCTGCTCCTTGAGTTTCATCCTCATTTCTTCGTCTTCAAGTTTCTCCATAACACCATGTATGATAATTTGAGGATCTCTCTTCTTCGGTTTTTCAACTTTATAGTCCTCCTTTGACTGTTCAATTGAATCAATTTCCTTTATAAGTCTTTCGACTTCATCCTCCTTCTCAACTCAAATCATCATACCTCCATTTTGAATGGTCTTTATTCCCATCTTAAGCTTACAAGGATCTATCCAACTCTGTATAGCTCTCTTGGTAGCTTCTCCATCCTGTACCTTATTTGGCTCGACCATCACCAAATGAGATATCCCTTTGCCACATCTTCAAGAACTTGATCTTGTTCTCTTTTTGATATCATAGGTTTTTTTCATAACTTCCGCGTAGGAAGTCACTTACTTTCTCCCTTCCAACACGGAAACTTGTCCGCACAAGTAATTTATTATATCATTCTGTCTCTTGACTATACTCTTAATCTCTGTTGCCCACTCAACAATCGTTCTCTTATCCTTTTTTGCCGCTTTCCCACCATGCACAACAAATACAAGTCTTTGCAACTTAAGCGCACGTTCATCCCCATAAACCCTACATGCCTCTAAACAATCCTTGGGGCTGCGTTTAACACCACTACTAGGCTCTCCCTCCTCCAACGTTTGCAGCTGAGACATCGCTCAGCTCCCAGGGCCCACCACGAGGAGGTGTCGGTAGGAAATTTAGAATAATATTAGAGCAAATAAACGCAGTCACAATGAGGCGACACGATATGCTCTGGGCAATTGTCGTGCGCAAACTAAGCAAACTAATTTACTGTAATGGGGAGGGCCCCGTGATATTGATCAAGTTTTTCGAAACAAGCATTCCACTGAAATCACCAAGGGAATGCCAGGAGATTAGTGAAGTAAAATAGTACATTTAATTTTTATGCAAAATATCGAATACCACATAAATGGATTAGAAATTTGGCAAATACAAAATTTATGAATTATGCCAAATGCAAAATTGAGTGGCATCTCTCTATTTTTGCCTATATATTATCTTGGGGTTTGATGTTCTCGAAAATATTAACCGTAGAGAAATAGAACTGATTAAAACCCACGTTAGAGTCACCCATCAAGGTCGTAGAAGGCCAGATAAACATTATAGAGATAGGTAATAATAAAGAAAAAATTAATCAAACGGTCAAAATAGATCGGATTTTTTTCATCCTTTATCCATTGTTAGATTGTAGCAAGTGGTACGACTTTCAAATTTTCTCTAGAACTGCATTTCTAGCCTCCTTTTTTGATACTGATGCTTTACTTGTACTAAAATTGAACTCTCGCAATGGTCGGAAGTAGACTATTTCTGGAAACATAAAGTCTTACCAATGATAACAGGTCTGTCCCAAGCATCTGATGAGTGGATGAATTTTTTTCAAAACACAATGACTGTTTTTCAAACACTCAGTTGAGTTAAAAAATATGGAATCTGTTTGTTCCACCTCGGATAAGGGAACATAATTTAGCTATATAAACACGATAGTCATGAAAGGTAGGCTTGAAGACCATGAGAAAAACAGAAGAAAGCTGATTATACCTCGAAAAAAAAAAAAAACACCAGTCAATCGGATCACCCGACTGTAACTGTTATCTAGTATCGAAAGAAATAAAACCATACTACACTATTTTGAACAGATATAACTAAAAGAATGGTTCTGTTTACATAGCTACTAACACTGTATCTCTGAGAAACTTACTATTCAAGTATTTCTTTTTATTTGTAGATTACAATCAAAGCCAACAAAATAAATCTTCTATTGGGTAGATGCTCAGTTTATTTTATATCACCCTGTTCCATTCTGAGCCCGACGTTTTCTTTTTCAACAAGTCAAATGGCTTTTGTTTCTCCCCATTTAATGTGTCGGTATGATAGCAACAGAGCTACGGTTAATGTAACTTTGTGCGCAAGATTTATCAGATTGCTTGGGTGGTCAGAATGATATAACGAGTCAGATCTTAGTTTCACGAGACTTCGTTGTTGGGGTTTTATCAGATAGATTCCTTGGAGGGTTGTTAGAAATCTTCATCCGATCGCAGTACCCAGAAAAAAAAAGTAAAAGGCTAGAAAAAGTTAATTGGAGGGAACAAGATGCTCTCTCCTTTCCCTGCTCGTTCAAGCGTTCTATAAGGATTCCTGCAAATAGGTTTTCCGTAGTCATTTATTCGAGTCATTAGTCAGTAGATAAATATTGTAAATTAGCATTCATGGCCATTGAAAGTTAATATTTACAGATGTTTGTCCTAAGATTTTGGCCAGTAGGGGAAGGTTAAATACCGCAACTATCTCCAACCATTTAAAACTATTGAACCACAGATAGTATTCATGCATAACTACGGCTACCCCTGAGCAAACTGATATTGAATGAAACTGTAAGCTTCATTTAGTCACCATATAGTCATCGACATTAAGAACAATTTTAACTGTTCTTTGCAATAATACTTTGCAATCCTGGAGATTAACAAGATTTTTAAAAAAAGTTCAAATTGTGTAGTTCTATGTCTGTCACTAAGAATTCGTTCATTAACTAAATTGTAGGATAGTTTCTTACTTACATTAATATATACAACAGGACATAGCACCAGTAAAATGCGAGATTGTCATTTACTCATAAAATTGATAAATTTTTGCAGTACTATTCAGTAATTCAAGGTAATTTTTGGACCTTGTTTTTTCATAACAAAACTGCAAACATCAGTGATGAATTTTGAGAACTAAAATTTTTGACAATGAGTCTTAATTCAAAAATCAATTGGAGCCAATAAAAATTGAGCGAAAAAAAATCTTACTATTCAGGAAAATTTGTAGGCCGCTTATGTCGTGTCTCTAACACACACATGCTTTCTTTTCTCTGAAACAAAAAGTAAGCAAATATTTCGAATATTAACGAAATAATTCATGCATATGCAAGAGGCTGAAACAATGATAAATGCCTACTTACAAGAAGGTACTCATAATAGCATTTTTCAGTCTTATTAACCACAACAGAAAGCTTTCAGCGGAAGGGACGTGTCAAATAGTCGGCAAAAAATTACTTTAAAATATATCAAGCCAAAATACACCGTTGCCATCATATAACATATAAGAAATTGTCCACCCTTCATGTGACAGAAATTGCGACTTGTCCTTGAAAGTGCAGACATTTTTCACATTGGTACGTTTCATCAGATTGCTGTCAACCCATGCGAATCAGATTAAAAGACGGAAAAAAATCGAGAGACATCTCAAGAACTTGTCCACGGTAGAAAGAACTGAAACCGTTTTGCTGGAAGAGGACTTTTTTCTTACATGGGTAAACAAGGCAAGGTAGTAATCAAGATGTTGTCTTTCAAAACTGTTAGATATCAAGGGCATCATCATTTCAAAAGTCACTAAAGGGTGAAAAGGAAGAAAAAAACATTCATACCTGAGACTCAACCGAAAGTGGTCCTCGGCTGTAAGATCCCAGAGCTGCCTCACGCCCCCATTCCCTCTCATATTTTTCATATATAATAAGTTTTGGTAAAGCTCACTGGATTCGGCTTATGGATTACTAGGCAATGTCTTGACATCTCCAGGAACTGCCTTAAATTCGGCTAGGCAATAAGTTTGGCGAGGCTCGATTACTGTAGTATAGACAGTAAATGGGCCATCTTTAAAAATATTCTCTATAATGTTTTCGAATATACTATATTTCACAAAAAAATCTCTATTTTTTAAAGAAAATAATCAAACTGCTGTTTTTAATGAATAGTGCAAATAAGGAATCCATATATTATAAGTCAAATATCCGTGGATTATTGACTTGTCTGACATTGACATCGGTCAAGTTTGGAAATCGTTTTCCTACCTTTCTTACATTAAAGGCATATTCTAAAGCATTGCTGTTTGCATCTAAGGAATTTTCACTTATCCATTTTCCAATTGACAGTAACCTTGCAGGTCGTTCTCGTACTACGGCAGAGTATCATGGATGACGCTAGTTACAGAACAATTTCAATTTTAATAAACGTAGTCATTCAATTTTTAAGCATAAGAGATTGTTTTGTCCCTTTGTTTAACTGGAGTCCAGAGCTATAAATTGACCTCTCTGTAACAAGGCCAGTGAAACTTTTGCAAACCTCAGATTTCTCTATAATTATTCCGTACGAGAGCTCTTCGTTGATTTTCCAACTTATCCTACACAATATTTTTGAGGGGTCGTACGATAGATCTCACAACGTAGCAAATAACTCACACGCACGATGACTGACGGACTTCGAATTGACGTTCTAACAAGTGTTTACCAACGCATGATTTTAATCGCTGAAGCACTCCTTTCAGAGGGGGAGAGGCTTCCTTCCCTTAAATCTAAGCTCCCGCAGCTTGCAACAGACAATTTACAAGCCCTAACATGACGCGTACGTTATATTCCCGGAGCATCAAGGACACAATTAAAGATGTCGGCCGAAGCAGACCCTGCAAAATAACGACTCCCTTTACGCCGGTCGCGTAAATATCAAGGCGGCATTTAAAATGCAAAAGCGGCAATATCGCCAGAATTAATTGCCCGGTCAGGCGGTTAAATGATACCCCTGACATTCTAACTGTTCCGCAGGCAGAGAAAAGTTTTCATTAAAATTCCGTGACGGTTTAAAGAGTTTTGTGACAAGGAAGACGTGATTTTCGAGAGAGAGAGGCTCGGGTTGAAAAGTTGGTCCTCGCCAGGAATGCAGAGGACTCTTGCCTGGGATTCCTCGCCACGAAGTTCAGAGGACGGCTTCTTTAATGCGGCTGCCTTTCTCTCCCTATAGATTAAAATTGCGGAACTGCAGTATTTGCGGAGGATACAAACGTATTTAATTCACAAATAAAGATCTTAGAGGAAACCGAGAATTTGGAGGTAAAATAGTGCTTGCCGGGGAAAATATGAGCATAAATCTCGAGAGCGGTTTAGTAATAAAAGACAGTAGTTAAAGAGAGGTTTCAAGGGTAAATCTACATTTCGCATGTTTTTTTTTGTTTGTTTGTTTTCTTTGCACTGCATAAATGTTGTTTAAGATTAATTTGAAAATCTGCGTACTACAATGATAGCTGAAAACAAAAGGATAAATATAAAATTGGTGGTATTTTATGCAAAAGTGTAGTTAAAGAGGTGTTTCAAGAGTTGATCTATATTTCATTCGTTTTAATTTACCAAAAGACTGTAAATTTTATGCCTCTAAGGCATTGGTTCCTAACCGTTGGTCCGCGGACCACAGGTGGTCCATGAGAGCCTCAGGAGTGGTCCGGTACCACATATAAAATAGTTGCCAAATTAATGGGGATTTTGAAAGCAATGTTCATTGAACTAGATGGGCCGAATATATCCGATGACTATCAGGTGTTAAATAAAAATTTCTTAAAAGTTTAACAATTATTTTATTATTAGAATATGATGGAAAATAATTTTCATACCCTCGGAAGGTCCCCTCCCCCTTCAAGTCGGTGGGGATAAGGATGGTGGTCCGCACAAGGTTCAGTTTCTGCCTTAGTGGTCTGCAGATTTCTACGGGTTGGGAACCACTGCTCTAAGGCGAACACCGAATAAAGATACTTAATATTCGATTGGGCAACTTGATACCGTAATGCATTGTGTTGAAATAACACTATATCCATTATAAATATGGATATAACACCAAAGTATTATCTCAAAAGTATGCTTTAAAGGTGATTTAGACGATCTCAATTCGGTAGCTTTTCAAGCCTTATAGCACGAAGCCCGCCACTCAGTAGAAAGTTCATTATTTTTGAGGTCCCACCCAAACAGTGAATTTTTCTAACATAACAAAATAAACATTACTTTCACTGCTACAAGCCCAGAGCCCCTTGCAGTATTTAATTTTGATTCGAAATCATTTTTATAAAATAATTAATACTTCTCAATAACGCACCTAAATCTTTTTTTTTTGTCAGCTGAAACAGTTTATCAACCAATAAAAACTCGTTCTTCATACAACTGGTAAATACTCAACGCAGCTTTTCTTTATAACCCTATAATGAAATCTAAAATAATTTATATTCAAACTGATTGAAGGATATTCAATACCCCCTTATAAAAGAAAATTATTTCATAGAAAAATAAATAAATATAAGAAATTTATAAAATATATAGTAAAATAATAAAATATATAGTAAAATAATAAAATATATAGTAAAATAATAATAACCCCTTATAAAAGGAATTTATTTCATAGAATAATCAATAAATATAGGAAATTTATAAAATATATAGTAAAATAATAAAACTTTGAAATTTATAATAGTTCAATTTTAAAAGAAAACAAGAAATGCAGTCCATATGAAATCCTAGAATTATCTGAAATATATTAGGAAAAGAATTTTTCAGAAGATCTAAATTTTTTGTTTTCTTTTATAATGCAAATATAGTAAATATCAAAGCTTCATAAAGATTATATAAATGTTTTGGAGAGTTGATTTTCGCAGTAGCAACGAAAAATTGAATAATAAAAATAAAAGTCATTCAGTTATTCCTAAAATAAAGTTAAAGAGGACTTCTAAAGGTAGATAGGAACTTCATGCGTTTTTGTAAAGCCTAAACACTGCAAACTTCATGACAAAGATTGAATTAAAGTCATTTAAAATTCTGTGGAGAAATGAAAATAATATCTATAGGAAGATGCAAAAAAATTGCCTTACCACGAAATTTCATGTTTTCGTTTGAATAGTTTGCCATATTTAATATAGCCAAAAAACTCAAAGTCATGTTTTCAGTATAAATTATTTCTTTTCTTCATTCGTTTTCGCCTCTTTCTTTTTTCTCTTAAAAAAAAAAAAAACTACGACTGGATTTCATTAAGACTGCTTTTGAATTACACAAATTTAACACTGCATATTAGGTTTAGAAGTTTTTCTTATTGGTTTAAAAGGATTTTCTAGTTGTATTGGATGTTGCTTATTTTACACATTAAGAATATCGTGATAAATTCAACCCAAAATTTATTTACATTTAAAAGACGAACATATATTAGGCAATAAAATAGATCCATAACATCGGTAGGCTTCTTTACAAAGAATAGAGTTTAGAGTTACGAAAGCACTGCAAAACCTGAAATTGAACTTCTTAAACTAACAATGTAAATCACTACAAAAAATGTTACACATTATCTAATTTCTTCAAGGCTGGATTTTAACTTATTCTTCTTTCTGTGAGTGCATTATGTAATGGAGAAAACGAATTTTTCTTTGCAAGAGAAACTTTTGACTATGTTAGTGTGTTTGATTGTCAGCATTAGAAGCATCCGAGGAAAAAAAAAAATGAGGAGATTTGAAATAAGGTGTTCTGCGGCACAGATTCGCTTAGAAGAAAAAATGCGCCCAAAAAAGTCATAACGAATTACAAGTTCACATTTCTCTAGGGAAAAAATTAATCTATATATATATAAAACAGTTCCGTAACTGACTCATTCAGTCATTCACTGACTGACTGACATACAACGCACAGACCAAACCGCTGGACCTAAAGGGCTGAAATTTTGCATGGCGATTCTTCTAATAGTGTAGGGGTGCACTAAGAAAGATTTTTCAAAAATTCTTCTTAGATTTTTTAAAATTAAATTTTTAAGCTGTTTTTTAAACTTTTTTTAGTTTGCATTTAAAATAATACATTGAGGGTTATAAAATTTATATCACGAGAAAGATCATAAAAATTCCTTCAAAATGAAATTTTTTTCAAATTTTTACCTCCATTTCCTGATTTTTGGTGAATTTTTAAAGATTAATTTTTAGAATTTAATTTATTAAATGCTGATCACGTGATTTCTTTTTCTGGTACTTTCAATAAATTTATCGTCACGTGCGTAACAACTAAATAGACAAAAAAAATTTTTTTTCTCTTTCTAATGCAGCAGACGATTGGATATTATAAAAAAAATGCATATCCCTTACGATTTTTTTATAAATATATATATATATAGATAGATATATATTTTACATCAATTGTATACATTGATCATCGCATTTATTATAAATATATATATTTATTTTTTGGCATAAATTGCATACGTTGACCGTTGTATTTAATTTGAATGTACTCCGTAGCGAAGCGCGGGTTTTCAGCTAGTATTGCATATGACTCTTCGGGAACAAAGAATATTAACATTAATCAAGCAGAAAATCTTATTAACATGAGAGGAACCAAAATGTCTCTGATTCTAAAAATCTAGATTCAGGAACCTAGTGATGTGCATAAAAAATGAACAAAAAGCAAAGTATTCACCTTATAATTTCAAAAGTTTAAAACTAAAAGGTCATTATTGTCTAATTACTTCCATATCACACCGATGTCACATGCTACAGTCACAAACACAAACAATAGTGACACTATAAGAAATATAAAAAATAGATGAGTTAAAGCTAAAATATAAGTCGCCTCGAAAAAGCTATAAGAGCAGGCAAAATTTACTATTGTAGTCTATATTTTAATACAAAAATTAACATTATTTCATATTTATACTAAATGGGGAGAATTATTTGTAATAAATGCTAACATTTCAGACTCAGTAGTAAACGATAATTAACTCTTCATAATGGCTACTATATACTTTTAAATATTTTTCAGTGTCAAAGTGAACAGGGCAACATGGATAATTCAATAGAAACTTCTTTGAAGATTTTGTGAACTTTTAAAATATCTGTGGAAAAGGACTAAATTTTCATAATGTCATTCCTCGTATTTCCTTACTGGTACGTTCATGCAAGAAAAAAAGTTCCTATCTTTTTTGAAATAGTGATCGATTAAATAATTAACTTTCAATAAGTTAATTGTCCGGTCAAAGAATTTTGTTATTAAAAATATTAGAGAACATTTTAGTGAATAATTTCATTTTAAGATTTTTTTAACAAGCTTAAGAATTTTCCTCTGGTTTTTTCATGAATACAAGTAAAAGTCATCTTTTATGTTCTCTTGATGTATCAACCAAAATATCAATTTAAATCAACTAAAAAAAAAAAAAAAAAGCAAGTTGCCGTCAGGTTCCCTGATTTTACAGTGCTATTTTTCCCACAGTTAGGAAGTTTCTAAATAAATTATTTCACTTTTCCCTACAGTGAAAATATTTTAGAATTTGAATTATAATAATTATATAAAAAACTTTTAAAAATGTAAATGCTTTCTAGAGAAATTTTCTTTTTGTGTTAAGTAAAGGAGATACAAAAGGGGGTCACCATTCTTTTACAGCAATTACATTATTTCATGCTTGAAAATGAGAGGTAAATTATTTGCTGTCAGGTTCTGAAAAGTGAAGTTTTATTCCTTCTTTACAAGTTTTTTTAATGTTTACGGGCAAAATATTTGAATAAAAGAATTTAAAAAAAGGATATCTAAAATATCTAAAGTGACAAAAGATTGTTTCATGCGCACTTATATGCAAAATGTGTAGGTATAATTTTTTAACGAGAAAAAATTATAATTATTCCCTGTTTAACAAAACATGAATTTGTTGTCGAAAACTTAAGTTCTAGAATAGGTATAAGTATCCGAATTTACATTATAAATTTAGGATATTTTATTTTGAAATAATAAATTTCTCTATCGAGTAAATAAAATTTTTAAACACATTATTTACTATCTTGGAGCTCTTTCAAGCTTTTATCCCAAAACAATATATAAAGAAGGTGTGTATGGGAAAAGGCATAAAATTTTCTAATTGGTTTTCGGGAGCGTTGAGAATTGAACTTATCAGAATTAGAAATTCAATATTTGACTAAAATTAAAGCGTGTGTCTAACTCTGAGTTGACAATAAAAATAAAACTTTAATACAATTCGGCAAATATATACTATTTATTCAAATCCTAAACTAGAAGATGCAATGAACCTGCATGTTATTCGATTGTGGGGTGATGATAATTTTCTTAAAAGATCATTGCTCTTTTTTAATTCTATATCAAACTCGTAAATTTTCTATTAGAAACGTTTTCACAAAGTATACACAAGAATTTATCATGTAAGTGGAATTAAGCATATGCGTATAATTTTAATCATTATCTTCATTATTCGCCAACCTGCCTTTTACACAACCATTTCCGAATTACTCCTTACGTCCCAAATAAATTAGAATGTTATGGCAGCGTTGTGAAATAGTTACCATTATAATGGTGTCTTACGATAAATATGACGAGAGATATGTTCAGTTTTAATACCAAGTTATATCTGCGCGTTCATAAACGTTTTCTGTCTCAATTCTACTTTGACCAAGAATGGTCATTCTTGAATGCTGTAGGAAATCCCAAAATGTCATTTTTGATAATGATTTTTTTCTTTTTGCAATCAGAGTACGAAAAAAATACGTCATGTATTTTGTGAATCTATTAAAAATATCTGTATTTCTATTACAATTCTCACTTGCTATGACTTTCGACACAGTCATTCCCGCATTCCTTATTACTATACAAAGCATTTATTAAATCGAGAGACCATTACACAAAATCGCCAATTAAGCTTATTCTCAAAACTGCACGTCTTATTGTCTATTAAATGCCCCATTATGGAAAGGATCTCCTGCACTTAACTCTATATTTAAGACACCAAATAGTCCCGACATCGAATTAATATCTGATTTATTATCATTTTGTTAATTAAAAATATATGAAAATATCATCTCAACACCCTGTGATGCTCTCCAAGCAAAATTAAGAGAATTAATTATGCGAGTTAATAAGGGTAGCGCTTTAATATCCGGCCGACTTAACTATTTCCCCGTTTCCCGAAATTTTCATTAAAATTCCTTTCCGCCCTTTTAGGTCGCGGGTTCAGCTTTCTCATTTGTGCAGCTAAATAGGCAATCTTCGCAACACAGCTTTAGAACAGAGACCCTCAAATATTTCTCGACCATTTTATAATGGGATGCACATTCTAGATAAGAGCGCAGCGACTTCCGAGGGGGGGGGGGAGGTCTCTGGGCAAAATGTTTCGAAAATGGGAGATCAGGGAGCAAGAAAGTGGTTGGGTTAATATGTTTTAACATCTGTGGGAGAGATATTTTCTTCCGATGTCAATTCCTTGTTTTAAAGCACGAAGCCTAGATTTCGAGTCATATATAGCTTAACTTTAGAAAAAAAGTTTTACAGGCTGAGGAAAGTTTAATTTTTTAATTACTTTCAAGCAACTTTCATTTTTATCTAATGTAAAAAATGTAAATTTTTAATTATGAGACAAAGCTATATTGAGCTCAACATCACTTGTCCAAACTGAGTTTGTGATAGCAGCAATAATCCAGGATTTCTCTTAAAGCTTTCTAAACAATAATTACGTTTCGGAGATCTCATTTAGGGAGATAATTGCTCAATCCCTGTGGCAAGAGGTAATGCTAGAGTCAGAACACTTACCCAGTAAAAAGTAAGTCAGGGTTCGGCCAAAGTGAACGTGGCCAATTTTAAAGTAGATGAAGGAAAGCGACTGAAAATAGGGGATATATTAAGAGACGTTTTAAGGAGGCCAAATAAAACTATAGGGGATTTCAAATGAAGATTTTAAATAAATGGACTTTCTTCAGCGGTAAAGAATAAAGTGAGGCTCATCAATATATAGTATGACCAGATATTAAGACAGATCTGGACAAGTCAAAGTTAGTATTGAATAATTTGCTATTTCTAGTATTAGGGTTTATATATATAAACATAAACTAACTTTTAGAATTTTATTTAAAAAGTTCATTTAGTTTACTTTAAACACTATTTGAAATTTTATGGTAAAAAAATATTTTACAAAAGTTTCCCGTGTTCTATGAGGTATATATCATATCCCGTATTATATTATATGAACATATTTTGCCCTCATAAGTACCGTAATTGTGACACGTAGTTTGAACGGCCTTTGTTTATGCAATATAAAATCATTATCAACGCTTAATTTAACCATGGATTTAATAGAAGTTCAGTTTTATCCTAAGCATAAAAAATTTTCAGTTAAGATGAACAAAATATGGGAATCCCGTTTGTTAACATTATGGAAAAATTTAATAAATAAATTAAAAAATTACTATAAGAGAAAGCTGTATTTACTCTTGAAATTAAACCTACTCAGTGAACAATAAATCTTCTTTTAACTAAATGCTATGTATGTTAAGATGAAATTGTGGCGGAAGATAAAAATAGTGATAATAATAATCTCCTCGAAAGTTAAAGAAAAAAAAGGAAAGAAGTTAAATTTAATCATAAAATTAGATTTTATTTTTGGTTTTGAGAAATCAACTTATTGTAAGATTACGATCAAATTAATTTATTTAAAGGGTAGGAAAATACTGCTCTGGTTTGAGCAAACATCATAAATGCCGATTTTTCTCTTCAAAGACAAAATTGTTCACTCTTTCCCTTTCGACTTTCACTCAATTTTCTAATTTTCTCGACTTTTTTTTTGCCCCATTTTCACTTCCAGAGTTTTTTTTTCTTTCTAATTTTTTTCTCTCTAGATTTGCGTTATTTTTTTGTACCTCATTTGTCACGTCTCAGCAGATAAGTGAAGGGGCTATCAATTACTATTAGCTCTAATCTTTATGAAAAAAAAAAAATAAATAAATGAAAATAAAATAGTTAGCGTTAGAGTTCTCTAAAGCAGTAGTGCCCAAATTGTGGGTCGCGACCCATAGAGAAGAGGGGGGTTAGCAAAAAATAAATAAAATAAAACAAAAAATAAAATAAAAAAACTAGAGGAATCGCGAGTAATCTGAAGTAAATTCACATCGTACTGAATTATTTAATTAAAAAATATGCTTTCATTTTCTACAATTACATATTGTTAATACGTTCATTTACATTTTTTATAGAAATTCATTAATATTTAAATATGACGTTTTGTCCCAAGAGTCCAAATACAAGTTCAGAATGTAAGCAAGACATTTATATTATTGTTAATATGTAAAGTAAATATTACCCAAAATTCATAGATTTTTAAAGCCTTCAGACAAAATTTGCTTATTTCTTTTTTTTTTTTTTTTTTTTAGCATTTTCCTAATTTTTTTTAAAGAACTACTACCAAAGAGTAAATGAACTAGTACCCAATAATTTTTATTGGAGTCGAATGATTTTTTATTTAAATAAAGTGAGTCACGGTTGAAAAAGTTTGAGCACCACTGTTCTAAAGAACCCCCCCCCCCCCCCTAAAAGATACATTTGACCACGAAGTGAAAAACAAAACAAAAAAACCAATCATTTAAAAATAATTAATAGCCAAGTACTCTACTTTCAACAACTGAGAATATGTCCGATTTACGCAGAGTTTTCAATAATTTGATGTTTATTGTAATGACATTAGACGTCAGTTTTGATAAGTATCTTTCATGTTCACTTTCAGCGCTTAATAGAAAGGAATGAGTTTTGGGTATGCTACATGTGACATAGTGCCCTTAAAAAATACACGATGCTACAATAAATTCCCAGTATTATACTGTTTGGCGCGAAGAAACTTCTCGAGCAATAAAATTTCTCACTGAAAATATCCTTAATAAATGCCTTTAGTTCGTTGACAATGTATAGCAAGTTGTATGTATTGTAATACATGTCACCGATATTACAATACAGACAACTTGCTATAAAACAAATAGCGAACACAGCAATAAACCATACCTTAAAACAGCGGGTGTCAACTTTTTAAAGTCCCGCACGGTTAAATCACGGTTCAGCTATTGAATAGTTCATCAAAACTTTTTATACGTTTTCTTTCAATCCTCTGTTCCTGTCTTTTGTACATAACAGAATTCGACAAATTCGGCAGTTTGTATTAGTTCATTTTGGCCTACACTTTAAAAAAAACTCTTTTCAAAAACACATTTCTATGTAATCCCCGGGGATATTACAAGAGGAAATAATACAACATAAAACTCAAAACGCAAAATAAAAATAAGTACGTGACAAAATGATTATACTACTGATCGCTGAAGCAGTTTTGAAGAAGGATATAAAACGAAAAACTAAAAAAAGAAAACACTATTAATTAACAGCCAAGCAGCACTTTTGGAGCACATTTCGGTGATTAGGCGAGCACCTCATTTTCCTTGATGTCTCATTCCCTTCTATTTGCCACAGTTCGGTCCAAACTGAAAATGACTAATAGGCTGTTTCATGGCAGAAGTAAATGATAAGTGCTCAATGAATGTAATGATGTCATAATTTTCTTCCCCCTTTCAAATCGCAATGGAAAACGAATTAACGGAATGAAACTTTCATCAACTAAAAAGGGACACATATCATTTCGCCAAACCAACACTCAATATGGAAGGAGTCGGTCCGACCTCCAAATGGACCTGCTTCTGGCATTAATTAAATAGGCATTACCCCACACTGATGATCACGCATTTGTGAAAAAAACTGAAACGCTGGCTCGAATTCTGATACCCGAAACTGTTGGGGCGCGGCGAGGATTCTGCTAAATTGGCAGAGAAACCTTTACTAATGGACAAATCCTGGAGAGCCTGTCTGTCGCGTAAGGGAGGGGGGTTCCAGTTTCCTAATAATCCACTTTTCGATCACGAATTTGACTTTATAGAATTCCCATGCTTTTAGCCTATTAATATATCGTGTATAAATTAGTGAAAAAGGTGGCTCGAAAAAAAAATCCAAACGAATTGATGGCGTGCCTTATTTGGGTGAAACCAATTACACAGTTCATATGTTCTCAATTTTGACCCATGCGGTGACGAATGCAAGTAAGAGAGATGAAATATTTCTATTATTGCAAAGAACTTCCTGCCTTTAAATAGAATATAAATTTGGAATAAAAAGACTCTTTGAAATATGCAAGAATACAAATATAAAACGGTTTCATGTAGTTTCATAACGAAGACGAGAAGCAAACGTTTCAGCCGATACTTGGCCTAGATATAGACAGAAAGACCATATTTATATGTAAACGAGCTGAATACCCGTGCTTAGCTACATAATACATTCAAATTAAATACAATGGTCAATGTATGCAATTAATGCCAAAAAAACAAAAAAATATATTTATAATAAATACAACGACCAATGTATGCAACTAATGCCGAATATATATATATATATATATATATATATATATTATATTTCTAAAAAAAATCGTAACGGATATTTTTATAGACAAAATAATGTAGAAGAAAATATTCAAATTAATTACAACGGTCAATGTATGCAATTAATTTGTATGTTTAATATCCATAAAACATACTCATTTGAATTAAATTCTTCAAAAAATTCCATCTCAATGAGTCTAGCGGTTAAATTTCATTTTTTACCATATTTCAATATTTTTTTGTCAATTTATTTCGTTGTTATGCACGGGACTCAAAATTAATTTGAAGTATCACAAAAAGAAAAGAAACACGTGATCAACATTTAATAAATTAAATTCTAAAAATGAATATCTAAAAATTCACCAAAAATCAGAAAATGGAGGTAAAGACTTGAAAAAGATTTCATTTTAGAGGACTTTTTAGGATCTTTCTCGTGATATACATTTTATAACCCTCAGATTATTGTTTTAAATGCAAACTTAAAAAAAAATTAGAAAAACAGCTTAAAAATTTTAAAAAATCGAAGAATTTTTCAGAAATGTTTCTTAGTGCCCCCTACACTATAAGAAGAATCGCCATGCAAAATTTCAGCCCTTTAGGTCCAGAGGTTTGGTCTGTGCGTTATCTGTAAGTCAGTCAGTCAGTTACGGAACTGTTTTATACATATAAATAATGCTAAGTTGGATGAGTACATATCGCCCACTCCTTTCAACAACGTCATATCTAAAAAAAAAAAAAAAACCAAGATTTTTCAGGAGAGTAATTTGAGAGTTGAAAAGTACATTAAAATGTATTGAAAATAAATTTTAATTCTGCTCTCTAGCTGCTAAATATTGAGCGGTGAGATAGGACGATTTGCAGGGATGTACTACTCTTTCAGGGCATTATGAAAACAAGCATAACTTAAAATCGCCGATTTTTGAGATATGTCGTTGTTGAAAGGAGTGAGCGATATGTAAAGGCTGATATACCAAAAATACCGTAGTATTTGAGTCATTATAAAAATTTAAAAAGTTCTTGAAATTTGGACTTTATTCATAAAGGTCTACCAGCATTCCAATCTTAGTCTTTTCTGGAAATAGCATTGGGAGAACTATTTCCAGTAATAGTCCATACATTGCTGGAAATAGCTATGGTAGGCCTTTGTTTTAAAGAGCTTTAAATATATAACTTGCACATAAACTATGTAGTATTATGATGAACAATTGAATAAAAAAATATTTGCCAGTTTCTTTAAATATGTGAGAGATGTATTTAGAAGAGCAAGTAAAATATTTTATCCGATTGAGAAAATATTTAACTTACGTGCGTATATTTTATTTGTCCCTTTTTTCAAATAAATTGGTGAGTTATATTAGATTTTGTTTTATGTCCGACACAATCCTTATTAATCATATTTCTAAATTTTATATTGCTTTCCTTACATTGGAATATTTTGAAATTTTGAATGATCAAAGATAGATTTTTTTTTTTTTAAATCATAAAAGTATTTTACAAAGTACAAAACAGTATTGACACCAGTTTGATTGAGAACATGGTTAAGTAAATATCAATCCTTTCTGCGACTGTAAATGTAGTCAAGTAAAACTTTTAATTACTATTTCTCTAATAAAAAAACTATAATCACTTACAGAAGAACTTTGTATCTTTTAAATTAAAAGTTATATTTAACCTTAATTTTTGATTAGGAAACTGCAACTTTTAGTTCATTGTTAAACGAATTACGTCTATTTTTTAATGATATAATTTAATCTAAATTGTCTGGTTTAGGGGAAAAATGTCTGTCAAGAAATTGAACCTGCAGTTTGAAGAAGGGAACAAGCACAAAAAAATTGAAATTCTTTTTTTTTATGCCATACTGTTATTTACATATAAACGCTCTTTGTAAGCCGCAAAAGGCACTGGAATAGCGGGTGAATGTAAAGAATCTTATATGAAATTTTAGTGAAGAAAAAATAATAAATAAGAAAGATTTCTTAAATTTCCAACAAAAACAGTTTTTGGATTCGTTCAAACTGCCGATTCAATTAAGATAACTAAAAAATAATAATTAAGTAAAGGAAGTTTTTCTCCCCTGGAAATTTAGAATCTCTATACTAGATTTCTGAAAAATATAACGAATAAAAAAATTTAGAGAATTATTAACTTTTCCTCATCAAGAATGAGACATCGTTCTTTTAAAATGTATCGTCTCATGAGCCAGTTGTTGTATTTATTTACTTACTGATTTATTTTTTTGTTGAGTCAAAGACAAAAAAAAAGGAACTATTTAGTAATTTAAATTGACAACGAATGCATTTTCTATTACAATGAAACCTCCTAAACGAGTTTAAAGCAATATTTTATCCTATATATATCTTATCTATTATAGGATATATATCTACCTACATATATCTTACCTACATATATCTACCTACATATATCTTATGTATTGTATCTACACTCATTTATTGTATCCGTAGACAAACAATGTCTGTATGTGACTATGAATACGCAAAATTTTGGGTAATATACATTATGATACATATAAGTGCTCAAAACAATGATGTAAAAAATAATGTAGAAAATAGCGTGATAGAATACGTTTTCAGAAATTTGGTTAACAGTATCTCGCCCACCTATAATGCATAGATCGAATTTTGAAGACTGTAATATTTTACGCGAGATTTTAGTCTTCACGTGAGAAATAATTTTATAATAGAACGTGAGAAATAATTTTATAATCTCAAATAATGTTTTATAATTAAGAAGGCACCGTGCTTGTATGTAACTAATATACTTATAAAAAAACGAGTCTTAAATTTAGAATTGGCTCATGCTCATGTTTTAGACTCTTTACAGGAGCTATTACATTCCTCGTACATGTCATTAGTGATACCATCGAAATTATTTCCAGCACGATATATCAGAATCTTACAGAATACGAGGGTAATTGTTACTAATTATAGAAGACGCATGCTCCGTAACATTTTTTCTGTAATCTTCACTGGTTACTCCATGTTTAGCAAATTATATTGTGTTCTTTATATAGTTTTTCTTAAAAATCACAAAACTGTGTGACGAAACTCTTAAGCATATACATTTAATATATTCTATAAATGACCAATACTTTAATGTATAGTAAGCAAAATTAGTTCTGGACATTTAATATATTCTATAAATGACCAATACTTGAATGTATAGTAAGCAAAACTAGTTCTGGAAAAATACAAACAACTATGCTTTGTTCTTGAAGAAACTTTGAAATTTACCTAATTTCAGTGAAAAAAATTCCCAAAGAATATTTCGTTCATAGGACTAAAACAGATTGCGTGAACAGAAACTTTTTGATGAATTAAAAAAATATAAAACAAACAATGATATTTCCCATCCATTTACAAATAGAACCCGTTCCTTTAATGGAAAAAAATATATCGGTCATTCTAATGGCTAGTATATTAGTTTTTAAAGACATTTACGGTATCAGTTGTCTTTAAAACTTTTTTCTAGTAGAATATGGTAAAGCTTTATTAGAAACAACTAATGAACGAATAAGGCTATTACGAGAAGTCCTTCAATAAGAAAATTAAGTCACTACCGATGTTTTAGATTTATTATTTACTACTGTAAAAATATTGTTTTTTATTTCAGTTATAAAACGTTATAAATGGGTTTAGGGAGATAAATAATTCTTCAGCTAAAGGAAAATCATGTAGTAAAAACAGCTGGATTTACCAGTAAGAAGTAGAATTAGAAATTTCTAAAGTTTTTATAGTTATATTTTCAGAACTCACCTAAAAATTAAAGCATTTGGAATGATAATAAGGATTTTTCAGGGAGAAGTTGCTATTTTTTGTTTTTACAAACTAAGCATTAATTAGTTATAGTTCCTTTAAATAAAATTTATGACTTTTAGGGCAGAGAAGCTTTGCGAAGCATTCACTGCTTTTATACAATAAATACAGTAATTTATTTTAAAAAAGAAACGCTCCAGTTAAAGAATATATAGAAAATTATTTTCTGAGTTACTTTTATTTTAAGTTTTGACACCTCTTTCTTAACTATAAGAAGAGGACTGTGTTGATTCGCAAGAGAATTTAGAGTACATTTATTTCCATGACGAAAAGTAATGTAAAGTTAATTTTATCAGTCAAGGACAGAAGTGTTTATGATATTTTGCATATTACTGAATCATTAGCCAAAAGGTTTATTACTGCAGACGAGTAACAATTAAAAAAAACATGTCTCATTTACTCATGTATAGTTTTCAATAGCCACTATATGAGTTAATGAAACTGATGAAATTATATAACTAATTGTGACACGTTTTCAATTTTTAGTATACAACAGTGTTAAAACTTGTTTATGGTTGAATAATATATCCTGATGGTTTTAGTTTTAATTGTATTTGCTGGCCATTACTTAATTAGTTTCTTCTTTAATTTCACTTTTCTGTCATGCTATTTTTTTACTCATTATATATATATATATAAGATTTATATCGATTTTTAATACATACATTTTATATTTGTGAGCGTGATAATTGAAACCGGCGTGATAACCAACACGAAATCTGTTGACTAGGAAGGTCACGTGCCTAGACCACTTGCCCATCACAGTGCCAATGGAAACAATAGAGCGGACATAACTTGCCGTCTTGTCATATTGACCGCCATAGCTGTTGAAACCCCTCTCACTTGGCTTTTGGATTTCCCCCAAAGACAAGAAATCAATAAACCTGCTCTTTCCAGGAGATTCTAATTGGCCACTCTTAAAAGGTTAATTCATTTATCACTTTCTTCCTTTAAATTAGTAGAAACAGCTCTTTTTTAAAAAAGAAAATTATTTAAAACTTGAAATTATATGAAATAAGGAATATGAAAATTCAATATGGGGTCCAAAAAAAAGTTTCACGGGTTTTCTCTCCCCTTTTATTTATCCGCTTCCGTTGGGCTTGTATACAGTCGAACCCTGTTATAGCGAACCCAGTGTATAACGAACTCATGGATATAATGAACGAAAATGTTGATCCCGCCATTTTCCTGTTGTACGTAATTTAATTAGTATTGTGTTAGTTTAATGTAATCGATGTTAGTCGATTTAATTCATTAATGATCATTTTCAATTGGTTTTATCATTTTTTAATACACCATTATTGAATACACATTGCAACTAATGGGCTATACATTTTGTGAACTCTAGCATTTTTCTTAACGGTTCGGATATAGCGAACCACCGGATAAAGCGAACAAAACCTTTGGTCCCTTGAAGTTCGTTATAACGGTGTTCAACTGTAGTTTGAAAGGAACCCAAAGAAGGGAAACAGAGCTAGGTATTTTCATTAGCGAGTTGAGAAGTTGTAGATAATAAACCGGGACAATGCTGTTAAAAAAAAAAAAATTAGCATGAATCCCTCTAAATTTACCCACACTTCCCAGACAAAACACGTTCCTTTCAATTTTTTATCTCTAACAGATTTCCATTGAGAGAAATTCTGAATAATACATCGCGTATTTATCAATTCGCTTCAGTTTACATATTAAGGTCAATTTTTGTGATGAAGACATTGTCATAAGGGTTTTACATATATTTGAATGACGTCTCAAAGGGATATTTTTCGTACGATTTTTCTCAACTTCCGCACCGCCTGTAAAACGTGCTTTCCACGCAACGTCCGCATCGCATTTCGGGGAATGGCTTTCAGCGTCGGCGTATTATCCCTCGCTATGGTTTTCCAACCTAAAGTGCAAAGACTTCGTGCACTTCAAGGTACTTTATTCACTCAACACCGGTTTTTGATCTGGCGTGGTCCAAAAACGTCTCGCTCTCTATTGGACCGAGAATCGATCTTGGCTCCGCCTTTGTTCTTCTCGGTCGACTGATCACAAAGATTCTCTTGTGTGACTCCAGCCACTCAGAGCGCGGTAGAGGCGTGCCTAATCGGGGGTCAGGGTTGTGTGGTTTCTATGGTGACGAAGGAGATGATGGTGATGTAAACAATAGAAATGTCTTCTAGGTATTTAACTGGAAATATTCGTGACAAAATAGTGGTTCTTGGGCGAGGGAAAAATGCATTTTGGTGTTTATATATATATATATTAAAGAGCTTTTACTGTAATAAATTACGTGCACTTAGAATTTCTCTTTAAGAGATTCTAAAAGGATAAGCTATTATACAGAAGTGGAAATACCATTCTTCAATGTAGACATAAAGTACTCGAATAAGTTCATTTTTTAACTTATTTTATTCTGTGATGCAACTAGTCGAATTATACTGTTTACTAAGTACATATGTGCTGCTATATCCATGACTTAGTCAAACAATTTCCCCGATTTGCGGTACAGACTAAATAACTACACCAAACCCATTAAATTGTATCATGTGTTAGATAGAGAGGCTACAAAAATTCATCCTTTCTTTGATGACAACAGGACAGTAATTATTTCAGTTTTATATAAAATCGTATATAAAATCTACTGTCTACACGACAGTAATCTAGTGAACTTTATATAAAATTATGCATTTAAGGTATGAAATCTCTGTTTCAGATTTGTCAATGCAAAACATCTAAGTACAGAGGGTGAACCGTTCCCATCTAGGTGTATCTAGAACTAGGTACCTGGGTTGCAAAACATCTAGGTATATTTATGGTATAGAAGCTGTACCGTATCACATCATAGCGTTTCGAAATTCTATACTTAGACGAGAAAAATGAAACCCAATGAATAAATAAATAAAAAAAATACAGATAATTTTGAATCGCAGAAAAGAATTTATATATATCTCATATCTAATGTCTGTCTTTATAACTTAACATATAATATTTTTAATATAGAGAATTGGGTAGTTTGATCATGTTTTACAGCCTCATTTAATATCCTTAGCAAATTAAAGCCTTGTCTCATTTCACTAATTCAGCATTATAATTTTGGAAAATATACCCATTTTCACTCTAAATTCTTTGTTGCTTTGAAGAGCTATGGTCATCTTTTGCGACACGAGGGCTAAACAAAACTATTATACACAGAGAAAAGTATTGTCAGGAAAACTCAAGTTTTAGATTCATGTTTTCGGACCATTTTTTTTTCTAACTCACCCAAACTGAAAAATAAATCTCATTACTGTCCATATATTTTATTGGAAATCATTATCGATGTTTTCAGCCTGGAGAAAGACTTATCTAACAGAAGCTTCGAACATTTTTGTCGTTGATGTAGCAAACATATAGAGATTGCACATTCAATAAATCCCGCTTGAGAAAGATTTTGAGAGATTATTCTTTGGGATTATACAGGTTGAGGAAATTAGGAAAAAAAGGACCATTCGTGAAATTTACAGACTTAGGAACCATCTGTAGGGAATCATCACATAAAGGTAAACAGAATGAAATGGGCAGGTCACTTGCGAAGAATGGATTATTCTAAAATAACGATATATACATATATATAATATTTTATGTGTAGTATATATATATATAATATTTTATACTCGTAGTTTATGTGTAGAAGCAAAGAGGTCCATACGATCACATACAGATCAAAAGCCTCTTTTTCCCTTCCTTTTCGTCTCATTCAAAAATATTTCTATAAGGTGATTCTGAAGCAGTGGCACACGTACCCCGAGATGTTTGTCGCATAAAGGAGTAAGGGTGCCTTTTCCCTTAACCCAAATCTTCAGATAGCAGACCATTTAGTTGTGCACAGAGTTAAATTAATGAAATGAAACGTTTCACAATTTCCATGAGGGGTAAATTTCAAGAGACAAACCATTTCCACTACAGCAGGAATACTACGATATCAGAACCTACGGTAGCAGACATAGTTTTAAAACAAAGAGTCGGTAAGACATTTTGGGTATTACAGACAAAATTATTAGCAGAATTATTTGCGCTACAGTATTTAATTCAACTAACATTCAACTAACTTTCGTAAACATACTTTCTCCATTTTGCTTTTTAGAAAAATCTAAACACCAAGAAAGCATCAGATTTTGATATCAATCTGTCAAATGCTTAACCAGACAATGTTCGATACTCTGTTTTAAGAAATATCTACGGTCCATTGTACAGAGCTACTTAAAAAATATATTTACATGGGATTTTTTTTTGAATGATAGAACAGTATCGGGAATTTGATTTTATTGAGGTTTAAGAAAAAAAATAACAATGCTTTTATTGTTGTTCAAGTGCCTGTCCATTGGCCACCAGGACATAAGACTACAGACTGTCCAATGTTTTTGAACTTCACAATTAAAATTAGTTTGAGGACCATCAACGTTTTTATAATGAAGTAATTTTTTAACTTTTCATAACTTTAAATTACTGGCTGGAAATTGATAACAGACAACAAATGGTCGGGTGAAAGTTTTCTGTCGTAGATAAGGATTTCTGAGCTTAAAAAAGTTTCGAAATATAATGGAGTCAATCGAGAATATAAAATATGTTAAAGTGATATGGAAAATGGAAAAGTTGAAATCGCAACAACCTTTCATTGAAGCAACCGAAAACATTGACTTTCGTAAACCTAACAAAGATATCTTTCCTGAAAATTTTCTATTTTAGAAAATAATTTATGCATATAAAATAACTCAATTACTTACTAGCAATGAGATGCGTTGAGTTGGTGGAAAGCGCTACGGTCAATTAGACCGGGACCTACACAGCATTAATATGCGAATAAACGTGTGTGTCTCTAGACACACAAATGTATAATCTGACATTCAAAACGCGTTTTCTTTGAGCAAACATACATTTTAAATTTCAACCGGAAATCCATAATCATGTGAGGGAAAATGAGGAACCGTTTTGATTACTCATAACTCCTTAAGCCTTTTAAGAGCATACATGTATGGAATGATTCGCACCAGTCGATCCATGCAAAGTATAATTTATATATTAAAGGCTAGCAGACATAGTCCTACGGCTAGCCGTAGTCCAAAAACAGAAAAAAATTATCAGCTTTTAAAGCTCTTTCTAAACATGTAAAATTTATGTACTTTCTTTTAAAAAAAAAATCGATTTTAACATTTAAAACATGGCGATTGCGTTTTGTATCTGTGGAATATGCATTTAGAATTGAAATATCTCTAAAACTATTAAAATAACAGAATAAGTGTAGGCAGAAAAAAATATCAGCTTTTAAAGTTCTTTCCAAATATGTAACATTTATGTACTTTCATGAAAAAAAAATACATCGCTTTCGACATTTTCAAACATGGCCGAATTTTATAACGAATGCCATACCGGAAACGGTCAACCCGGAATTGTTCCCCGTTTCCGGCCGACAAACAAAGTTTTCCTTTTATTTATATATGAAAAAAATTTAAACTTTTGTTGAGTTTAACAATCTAAAATAAAATTTGAAGCGACTTAAAAAAAATATTAATAATTTCTTTGTGTGTGTGTGTTTTGGTTGTCTGAAGCAGAATTTTTCTTTCAAGCACACAACGCTGACGTACCTTTTGTTTCATTAAAAGAGTAGTGATTTGCACTGAAACTTTTTACTTGAAATTGCATGTTTGTCTCGTTTCTGGAGAATTTTAACTTGCTTAATTACTCACTGAATTTTAGGAAAATAAAGCGTAACTTGAACGGGCAACATAAACCGCATGACTCGTTTAGATTAGAAGACTTGATTGCATTTAACACTCGAGGAGGTTCAGCTGCATCAAATCCAATGCAGCTACCAACTAATATTCGTGTTAATGCTTCTTTGAACTAACCACCTTTTACTATTCACATATATGGAAGGAAAGACAATGGGAAGCAGAAAAAGATTCATCATAAGGATAAAGGAGAAAATGATCCAAGCAGTATTATGTATAATTCACACCGATTTATTATCGTGCTTCACTGAGTAAATACTATTAAAAATAACCCTTTGATTGAAAATCAGAATTTAGGGCAGTTTGATGTTTACATTCCAACGTCTTTTCCCGTGCTCAGGGGTATTGAAACACGCGGCAATATTCTAAACTAGAGAGATAAATTCTAATTTTGTTCGACCCTTATATCCTAGTAAAACATTCGACAAAATGAAACCTTCGAAATCATAGTTAATGAAATGCTATGAAAACTATATTTCAAGGGAATATAACCTAAAACTTCCATAGGTTCTTAAAAACATTCAAATAATAGTTTTTCTCATTCGGGTATTAACCCGAATAATCCTAACAGAATAACTAATAAAGTTTGCTTTGGAATTCAAGCAATCACTTAGAAACACACAACAACTTCAATCTAATGCTTATGTAAGTAAGAGCCCCAGTTTGATGTATTATCCTATGGTCTTATATTTAACAGCATGTAATATCTTATAGGATATACTGCCAGGTCAAGGACAATGTAATAAAATTAATATCCGCCATAATTTTTCGCGCCTTTTGCGTTGGGGATAAAAAGGAAAAAAGAACTATATGTAAATTTTTGTTACGCATTGAATCTTGAAAATATGACGAATGTGAGAAAGTTTTCTGGAAGAGAATGGGAGAAACTGCATTCTTAAGTGTCGAACTGAATGGTGAATTTCCAAATTTTTTATTGAAAATCTCTTGGCGTGAGAACAGAAGTATTTATGCCTGTAATCCGGTGTTTCGGCATCTTGTAGAGAACTTTTGGAGAAAATCGTAAACGATTATACATAATTAATATCCACGCTTGATATATTGACGATTCAACTGAAACAGTTTTCATAAAATTCAGATTCGCGAGCTATTGTGCGTCCATTTTCCTAATGGTTGAATTAATGAAAGATTAGAGGCGGATGCTTAGGTAAGGAAATTGCTAATACGCACCAGGAAGTTTGCTTGCCCGTTTCAAACATAAAATCATAGTTTTTAACCGAATTGGATCAAACTTTGTTGATCTCCAGCATTGTATTTTTATGATATATTCAAGCTCTTTGCGTTGCCGTGATCACCATGTAGTAGCCAAATTTTGTGAAATATGTTACAAAGCATCCAAAGAAAAGAAAGTAAGGCCTAAATCACATGAAATGGATGGGAAAAAAAATATTCGGGGGAAATAAAAAATAAGTGACGTGCTGCAAGCAAATGCTCATACACTGTGGACATATGCTTGGAGTATTTCATCAGAAGAGTTGCCCATTTCTAAACCTTTCATGGATGACTCGAGAGTAATAAGGGACACCGATAGAACAAAATAAAGCTGTGATTATCCCTTTTAAGAAAAGAAAGTTCAATTAACAGTATAATTTTGGGTAACGAATATTAGGCTGAAAGGAAAATTGTTATTATGCTGCAGTTTAGTAAGATTACGGGTATTTTGTTCAGAATAAAATCCTCCCTTCCCTCATTCAGCCCACGTGATCATATTTAATTATATTTCAAGTATCATTGTTTTGCTTACGCTTGTATATCGTAATCTGAAATTTACACACTATTGCGAGGTAATACTAAAAAGTTAGAGGTATTTTTTTTATTTAATTTTTTTAATGCTTGGAAGCATTAAACACAATGAATACAATAATCTGCTAACAGATTATCATTATTATTCGCTTTATACGGTTTCTCCCTTCAAGGGGATTGAATAATGTTACAAAAATGAATTTAATTATAGAATAGGAACTAAATTCCGATTTTATAGCGAATGGCTTTGTTAAAGATCTCACCAGTTTGAAGCTTTTTTTAAATTATTTACATGATACTTAAAATGTATAGAGTTTTATTTATTTATTTTTTATTTATTTATTTATTTATTTATTTATTTTTTTTTTTTTGGGGGGGGGGGGTCAACTCCTCTGTTCAATTCTATTCTATGAAATAACGTCAATCAATAAGGGCTCGGTTTTGGCCTCAAGCTAATAATGCGATTCTCATTATTTATTTCTTATCCAATAATCTTTTTGTTAAATAAATTTGGAAAAATTGCTTATATCAAATTACTAATTTTAATCATTTACGAATAACTGTTACCATGAGTAGGGTGAGTATCCCAAATATTGCCCGTGTGCCTAATATCGCCTACTCGTGTTTCCAAAGTACGATTCGCGCTATGTATGAGAAAATGCAGTAACTAATTAGTTCTGGATTTGTGCTAACAGGGGCACTAGCAACAAAGCTCTTATCACTGACAACAGAAACTATATGGCGTCTGAAATTGTTTTGGCTGTTGTCTTCGTAAATTTTGTCTCCAACGAATCCAGTGAATGACCAGGTAGGTGCATCCAAATTCTAATTTTACTTATACCATTTGAAAGTGCATTAAACAGAGAATGCAGAAGTGCTATTATTTTGCTAGCAACGCCTTTTAACAGGTGCTTCTAATTTTGCCTGTTAGGCGGTAATATTTGCAGAGATAGGCGATATTAGGAACTGCTCTGGGTTTCACTGGAAATTTCAATTTTCCAATTCAACTACATAACTTAAAATGACACTTTTGGAGCTGGTTGATCTCAGGATACCAAAGGAAATAGTTCTTAGTGATGTTCTTTGAGTTTCCAGCCTAATTATAAACTTAAAAATGGATGAAATGTCGAAAAAATGTTAGAGTAGGCGATATTTGGGACATCTACCCTATCTATTTTTAGTTGATGAAAAAAACACTTGTGCTTTAGTATGTTAAAGTACAGGCATCAGGAGTCCCATATTGGTCTCGTGGAAAAGATTCGTTCCGGGCTTTTGAAACTCAAAATGTAATCATGGTCGCACTTGGGGGTCCCAAGGTTTCGGGGAATCATACTCCTCTACTCCTCTTGTCATCGGGTATTTGTGAGAAGGCTAAATGTTGTCAAGTTGTTGTAAAAGGGTGTATCAATATGTTGACGCATAGCTTTAAAAAAGAAATCTGAGAAAAAAAATCCTCGTTTAAAGATGTTTTACGTCTATTGTTTTAATTAAGGGGAAACTAGTGTTTATGGGATTAAATTTCCATTAAAAATGTTACAGTAACTATACGTTTAAAGTTAATTTTATAAAATTTTTAATATTTTGAAAGTTTCAAATAAAACGTCCAACACTTTAATGTTGTTTTTTAATGATATTTATATATGTGTATTCCATTCTGCACTATTGAGGCATAACTATGGAATGCAGTAATTATTTAGACAATATAGATAGTACCACCGACATATGTACTGAAATAAAAGATAAATAAATTGATTTAATATATTGTGTTCTATAACAAATATTACTATTTCTTTCTGTAGACATAAAAATAAATATATAAATTGTAGTAATATGAAAACTCTAATATTTTGAAATACAATAATATTTTAGAATGTTAGAACACTTAAAATATACCTTGAAAATGTTTTGACAACCTAAAATACTTTCGAAATTGAATATTAACAGAAATATTAAACTTTAAATATGAATAAGCGGAAAACATAACACTGTAACAAGATTTCTTAAGAGTCCATAAATATATATATATATATAACAGTCTGTATTTTTTTTTTGTCTGTAAGGTTAAAAAATATCAGTTACATTTTATCAGAGTATACGCCATGCTTAAAATCATTACGGATGTTCGTGAAATGTTTTGAGAATCAGTTCGACCTCTTTCTTTGGAAAGTTCTGAACACAAATTTTTTTAAATCTAAATCAGAAAAGTATTACAACTGAAGAGACCAGATACTTAAGGGTTTTTAAGCATGCTTCCAATTATTTATTTCATTTCAGATATTTCTTTATTATGACCTCTATAAGGACAATAGAAATTGCATAAAACAATGCAGTTATTCTTATGAACAGAGTTAAATTATTATTAATGTATGATTATTATAAACCATCAACACGTTTAGGGTTGGGCACATTATATTTCGAAAGTGTTATCATAATTGCTGTCAATATGAAAACTCTGTTTAATACTGATAAAAAATATAAAATAAAGATATAATGAATGTAAAATACGTTGCTGTTGATGTTCTTCTAACAATTATATTTTTAAAAGAAAATGACAATTGTACTCTTTTACATCGTAAAATGTCCTGCTAAATCATCCCTTTTTACTTTTATGCTATATCTAAAAGATATTTTTCACAAAAATGTAATGGGAAATACATGTTCACACTATTAATTAACGTTTTAACACAAGAGAGTGAAAATGCAATTCACAATCTAAATAACACAAAATACTAAATTATAAAGAGTCCATATCATATTATATGTCATTCATACCATGTGTTTTTTTATCTGTTGTCTACATTGTCGTCATATTGATTCTCTAACATTTACGCTAACTCAATATGGGCTTTGTTGATTTTAAATTAGGAGTATAACGTTCTCTGTCACTAGTGGCAATCAATACCTTTTCTTTTACTTTCAATGGTTGCGGAGCAAACTTTTCAAACCATCATACTTCGAGACATAATGAATATTCATTGAATTCTGCTGTACTTAATCTAATTTTCAATATTGCCATCGACTTGCAGTGAAATAGTACATTCGTGTCTAGAGTGAAAGAAACGTGTGCCTGTTTTTTAAAAATGGGCGTTTTTGTGTTAACAGACGAAGATATTATATGCTGATTAGAAACGGTAATAAAAGAACATTAAAGTAGAATAAAACTTTTCTTAACATTGATGGTGTAGTGGAAATAAATACAATTCTTTTTGAAAGGAAGAATATTTTCTTTGACAGTGTCACGAAATATTTTGAATTAACTGTTTGGCAGCAACAGTTGTATTGAAATGGCACCCCATTAATTTATTACGAGAACTAATTACAGAATGGGAAAATAGCAAGATTGAATACGTGAACAGAAACTTACTTGTCTTGTAGTTGCTTTATTTCTTTCGTAGTATGTAACGAATCGTTTTTATTGTAACCATAAAAGCAATTTGCTGCAACCCTCTCTAAAAACAACATGTATGTTATTGGTTTTCAAAATTTTATTTTAACAGATCATGAAGAATTTATGTTGCACCTGGACAAAAATAATTTATTTTTCTGAGTGTAGCGCTTAATATTCTGAATCATTATATATCATACCAAATAACATATGCTATTGCTTTTCAAATAAAGAGTAAATGAATTTTTCCTGATTCGTGAGAGATTTTCAAATCGACAGTTTGAGGGGAAATTCTCATAATTTAATGATAGCTAAGGGAGGAGTACACCTTTGCACGTGCAAAATACACTGATTTTACTACCAAGCTTAATGTGTTGTCAAACAGTTAATTTGTAATTAATTTAAACCAATTTTTTAGGGTGAATTGTACAAAGCTTTATCTATCAGAAAACAAAAGCAGAATTTGGGGGAGATTATTAGAAATTATTTTATGTAAAAAAAAATTAATGTTTTATGAAAAATGAATCTTAGGTCAATGCATTGCACGCAGATTTTTTTAAAAACTATAAGAGATACATTTTAAATTATTTGTATATATTCTATCCATAGGCTATACTTTAATCTACATCTAAAATAATTACCATATTTCACATAAATTTTTTTTAGGCAAATGTATTGTAATGTACAGAAAATATAAAATTAAAAAAAAACTCTGTAAAAAAAATTGTAATATGTACTTACTTAAGTTTAGGTAAAATTATATAAAGATACAAGATATACATGTATACAAAATTTTAGCAATTTGTGACGATTAGTTTTGAAGAAATTGTGGGCATAAGTTTGAAAATAACAGTTTTTAGAAAAAGCCATTTAAAGTTTAAAGTTTCTATGAATTTCTTTACTATTAGCTTTATACATTTGGCCATAAAAGCAGTGCTAATTGTAGTATCGACTTCCTTTTTTCCTAAAAGATTCCTTATATTCCATTCTTCAAAATTAAATTATAATAAAAAATTGAGTTTTTCGAAGGTTTTAAGGTGTACTCCCCCCTTAATCACTTTTATACAATTCTTTCTTTCGCGGCACTGAATTTTATTTCGTGGCATATTATTTCGCGGCAATTTCAGTCCCGGCAATTCACACCAATAGAGAAATGTAATAGTTTACGATTCTCAGTGTACGGATCCAATATTTTGTACAGAAAATACTGAGTTGAATCCAAGTTTGTACTCATTTCTCAACAACTTTGTAAGTGAGAGAGGAATATAAAGTTTCACTATTGATTAGCAATTAATTATCCGTCTTCGTCTGGAACTGTACAACAAATCTACCACAATGCAAGCAATTGTGGCTAAAGAGGGCATAAACTGGGTTGCTTCCCCCTCAATGGAAAACTGTGTGAAAGGTTAAGGTATGGTTTGGTTAGGAGCACTATGGTCAAATATTGCTACACGAGGGCAAACTAGGGAAATTTATCTTTTCACAGTTCGGTCTAATTAAAGAAAAAAGAGAGAAAACTAGATATATGGAAGAAATAAGGGAGAATTGTATAATCAATATACTGTATCTAAGGATTTTTCTACTACCGTATTAAATTTCCTTGATTTTTTACAAAAAAATTATAATCATTTAAAATATATTTGAAAATATTAAATAATCAAAAGCAATAACACTTTTAAATCCATAAAAAGTATTAGGATTTTCCTTACGATTTTGAAAGAGATTTTAAAATATCTATAAAATTTATAAGCATTTAACAATTCGCTAAACTGTCAAGATCATAAAATTTACCTTTAATTTTTTTTATCTTTAAAGCTATTTCTTTAAATCAAGATAATGTCGAAGGCATCTTGAATTATATTATTTTCTTCTATTGTACAAAATTTCCTCAGGTTTCTTTCTTTCGTGTTACTTTTAGACCTTAAAGACACACACACACACACAAAAAAAAATGAAATATCTTTCATAAGGTAATCTCTCTTTTAATTTTTAAACTAGTGGGAATCTCGCACTCAAAGTGAAATATTTTTTTTCCGAACCAGTGTTGAAAATATACCATCTGTATACTATAGACTTTTTCCCCGTGATTGCTTAATAAAGTCATAAATAGTTGAAAATGCTTTGAAATAGATTTAATCTAGTTCCTAATATTCTTTCAACCTAGCGTGATCTCTGCGTTGAATGCAAAAAAGATTATGCCTGACAGTGAGACAGAACATAACATACGTATTTCTCATATTTTGTAACTAACATCATTATTATGAATATTCATTTCGGTGAGAGAAAAAAAAATCACCATGTTTACATCAATCTCTAACATTCCATTTGGCTCCACCCAAAGCTTTTTTTCCCAACAAAGTGTCATGACGAGAGGCCATCACCACCAAAGCTTAACGACTTTTGGAAACTCGTAGCACCACCAAAGTCCAAGCACAGAGTACCACACACAAAAAGCACGCTAACATTCAAAGAAAGGAAAGGAACGAGAAATATCCGATCAAAAATAAATAGCAATCCAAAAAAAAAGAAAAGAAAGTCCCTCAGTCTGAGCTTTTGATTACAGCCAAGCAAAGCGATGGGGCAGTAACATGGCCCATTATCTTGACACGTCAGAGCGCTTGCGGGTGACTTTTCATGTCCATTAGGTTTGAAGCGTAAGAACGTATACCTCTAATTACTGGTATTGGCTGTGCGAATGGAGATCTCTGATTTGAAGCTGGAAAAGCGTTGTATTGCTTAATATGGAATAACCGGGGAGGTTCGTCCTCGGTTATTACGAATCGCACCTGGCAGATAGTGGCAGCACACACTTATCCAGTAAATGATCGGGAGGGGTGACAAATAACCGTTTAGGGGCTCTCCGTCGCAGGCACTTCAAAGAAGCCCGATCAGAAAAGCAAACGAGATACATTTTGCGCTTTGTCTAAAAGCTAAACGATTAGCTATTTACGTTGCGTGTCGGAAAAGCTGATGTCCGTGCCCAGGTTTTTATAAAGAGGCATCTCTCTGATACATCCCATCATTCTCCTTCCCTCCCTTTCTTAGACTCATTTCTTCAGGCACGCTGTTTGCCTTGACAAAGAGGTATTACATTAACTCGAGGAAGTAACCACTGTGTTTTAGAAAAGACGGTATAATTTTATGTAGCGAGATTATTCTTGAAACAGTTGCTTTATTAAAGCTTATGGCCAGGTTTTATGTCAGCTAAACACTGTAAATCTCTTACTAAAAAATAGTTAGTAAAATATAAAAAAATATTAAATATTGCTTCTTTTTAGGCAGAATATGCATTAAGCTTCCTTTATAACAGTTCAGAAAGACGTTTTTTTTTTGTCTTTGCGATGATACATCTTCCAATACTATGTTACCTCTTTTTCCTAAAATTTTCTTGTCTGTTGATCGGCAGTTGCTTCATTAAGAAGGAGGTCGTCTCATCTTATCTCAGACTTTAATAAGCTTTATATTTTACATTTTTTGCATAGTAATAAGCATGCAATGTTCATATTCAGTTGATAGTAGTTTTCCTAATTCCAAATACAGAAAACCTTAAGTTAAAAAAGCTTAAATTCTAGAGAAATTATATCAGTTTTAATAAAAAGATAATCTGCAATTGTTTCAGCTGTTTTTCTCTGGATAAGAAACCAGAAAAACTTGTTATCGGAAAGTTGAAGGTAGATTTAAAATAAACGCAAACATTTAAATTTGGTTATTGCATAAATAAGAATCGTATTTATTATGCAAATTTTTTCTGTAAAGGACAAATAGAGGACAATTGCAGATTATTTCATAGAGTTTTAAAATACCTGTTCATATATGTACAGCGTATAAAATCCGGCGACATAATGTTCGTTAATAAGATGTATCATTTTTACCTTTAATGACATTAAGCAAAGTTTGCATCACTGATACAGTTTGATTCATTTCAAATTATTGTGCAACACGTAGGATATTTAGCCATCGAAATCACGCGTGCCCTGCAGGAGGCAGAGATTTGAAACGTGGTTAATCAAAATGGTATTCCAACCAGACATCATTATAACGATGAATGATGTGGTAAATATATACCCACGACTCCTTATTATCAGTTCGCTAATTTGAAACAAAACTTTTTATTCACACGACGTCGAATTTGAATATTCAAAAACATTAACAATTTGTATCATTAAAAACTAGTTTTCTGCAATTCTTCCTTTCATGCAAGTTCCGCATATTCCAAATAAGGATAGGTATTCTTGAAATGCATACATCTACGCAAGCACAGAAAGCAAATGCCTTTTAAATCGTCAAGAGACAAGTTTTTAAGAATTAAACAAAACAAAGAAATTAGTCTTCAAACAACTTTTGTTGCCTCGAATTTGGAAAGAACTAAATCAAAGATTTCGCTAGCATCTCCCACAAGACTGATAAGAATAACGGGGCGCCTTGTTCAGAAAAAAAAAAGAGCCAACGAAATTCTCACTTTTATTCTGTTTTGTCAATGCAGTCACTGAGTAAATTTTGTTTTTTTTAACAGTCCTATCAGCTGCTGAACAGGGACCTTTTATCCGGTCTATCAAAATCTGTTTATGTTTAGTTTGTGGGGAGACACTCATCTGCGTAAAGATGCAGTTTTTTCCTACCGATTACTAAACGACATTTTTGTTAAGCGGCTGTATGACGGCATGTAAACACAGATTTTGCAGCGTGCACTTCCATTCTAGTCGGGCTGAGTTGAGAGTCAGTGTTATTTAACTCCCCCCCCCTCTCGACAGTTACTTTGTATATTCAGTTGTGTTTGTTTAGTCAGCCTGAAAACGTTTGGATCAACAAATGATTTGACTCGCTTCTGTTGGCAAGATTATTATACGTTCATTCTATTTCTACTACATTCCCTTTTATAACACTCACAGATTAGAATCACCGGAAATAAAGTTACTTAACATCCTGAATAAGGTTTTGATGGGCGGCTTCACTTTGTGTGAATAAAAAATAGTAATAATTGATTATCTTCTGGCTCTTCATGTCATATTTGAGTAAAAACAGAGTACAACGAACACAGTACAATTATATGAACAGAGACTAAAGGAAAGGTTATTTAAAAATCTAACAACATTGCATTTAACAATTTTTGTTTTCTATGTACTTTTCTGTGTCTTAACAGTATTTTCCCCAAAATCCTAATCTACTTGTATTTATGCAGTTATATAAAGTTAGAGAATTTTTAAATATACCAAAAGTATGAACACTATCACGCTGAACCATGAAAATTCTTAATCTTACTGTCAATACACATGAAAAAAGTTTTTCCTTTGGAGAAGTATCCAACTTTGCATGTAACCGACATTTTTCTGGAAAAATTACAAAAAGCATCACTAAGTTTTAATGTCCTTATCGCTATAAATTTCAAGGGAATCGGATTCAGTCTTCGTTGTCAGATTTATTTCTGTAGAGAAGGTTGGTGGAAAGAAACATTCCAACATGTTCCACCTGGGATTCAATGTTGAATCCGTAGATTAAAAAAATAATAAATATCAAGACCTTAAAAACTATAACAGAAAAGCTACAAAACTTATGAATTTGTTTACTTTTTAAATCAGATAACATAACGTTGTTCTAATTAAAGTATCACATAACTCACATTTCCCACTTTTTACAGGATGAACAAATAGCAAAATGATTTATTCGACAGTGAAAAGAAATTGTTATCGTTTATTCTTAAAAACAAATGTTAAAGAGATCTTAGATATATATAGGTCACATTGTTATTTAATTAAACATTTTCATAATTAAAGTGGAGTTACAAGGTTAGCAATAGTTAAGTTAACGAATTACATTGTATGTGTTGTTTTTCACTTTTTTTTGGATGAAGTAAATTTTTTGGAGTTATGAGGTTTGACAGAGTTGTACAGGGACCCTAAAACAATGTAACAGGATGGAAATCCCAAAATCATATTATTTTTTTTAGGTATGTGCTTTGTTAATTAGGCCAATGATAAACAAAAAATACTAAGATATCAAATTCTGAACGAGAAAACAGCTACGTAATATTCCATTACAGATTGATTAACAGAAAATTTAAAAGGAAAAACTTTAAAAAGTACCCTAGTAGAACTGAAAAGTTGTCTGTCTGCTTTCTCGTTATTTGATTATCAAAGTTATCAACTCCATATGATTTAATACTTTTACAGACTATTGCTTTTGATAAAATTTGTTAACATTAAGCAATCTTTTCTGTTAAGTTTAAGAAGCTATTACGATTCCTGCACATGTTTAAGTTATTGTATTGTTGAACTTTGAAATATCCACAGACGTCCCGATACTAACAACACTGTTTCTTCCGTTTGCAGATTCCTCTCGAGACCACATGAGCATGTTCAACAACCGCCAGCAACCAAAGAAGAAGCGGAAATCCCGCACAGCTTTCACAAACCACCAGATCTTCGAGCTGGAAAAGAGGTTCCTGTACCAGAAGTACCTATCCCCGGCCGACCGGGACGAGATCGCCCAGTCTCTGGGCCTCACCAACGCTCAGGTCATCACGTGGTTCCAGAACAGGAGGGCGAAGCTCAAAAGGGACATGGAGGAGCTGAAAAAGGACGTAGAACACTCAAAAGTGACCAATTCTTCGAAACACATCATCGAGAACATTCACGACCTAAGACTACTCAAGAAGTCGAAGGATGGGAAAATTATATGTTCAATGATGCCCTAGCGGTAGATCCTTGCGAAAAAAGACTGGCTTCACTTTTAAACGGTTAACTAAGAACTATTGGTTTGGTAAATGGGGCAGATATTTCCAATTTTGTAAATGGCATTTCTTGATATTACTTGTACTTAATTTTAAAACTCATTGCTTAAAATCTCGGTGATATACGAAACAGGATTTCCTACATTTTTTGTGTTTCTAGTCGTCGTAATTTTAATAATAATGCTGTGAGCCCAGCATAATCGAAAAATACTTTTTTACTTTTGATGAATGGAAATATGCGTGTAAAATGCATCTATTATCAAAGAACGGTTTAAAATAGAATGGAATTGCTGTTCAAAAATTAAAATTAAACGTTTTAAAAAACTGCATCACAAGACATTAAAAAAGACAATAAAAATTGATAGGAAATGTCAAAATTTTTTAAATGGTATCAAAAAAAGTTAAGTAAATCCAAAACTTTCCCAGCAGAGAATAAGGGCCTGTTCACATAGGAGTCCGTTGCGTTGCGTTAAGGAAAATATGACGTTGAGACGAAAATAAACCAATCATAGGCGTTAAAAATTTAATTGCTAATCGTTTGGAGGCATATGATTGGTTTATTTTCATCTCAACGTCATCTTTTCCTTAACGCTACGCAACGGACTCCTATGTGAACAGGCCCTTAGAATATTGATTTTGCTCCTTTTATATTGCATATGCCAAAAAAGCAAAATGTCCATTTTCGAAATATTCAAATTTGCGATCAGCGATATCGTTTCGGTTGCATGCATGTTTTTAAGGGAAATGTGTGCAAAACAAATGCTGGAGAAGTTGATGTGAATTAAGTAAATCACACAAAAATATATTAATTTTGAATCAATGTAAATGGCAACGGCTGTAGCAGAGACCACTCATTTCATTTTTTCCCCTCCTTCTGTGTTAAAGATAAAAAGAAATAGATGCAGGAAATAGTACAATAAACAGTTTATTTTTTTTATCACATCATTGTCAGCTAAAAATTGAAAACATTCAAATTTAGTTTATAGCTTAAAATTAAAAAGTAATCTAACGTTAAGAAAGGAACTTAAAATTTACGTGTAAACGTTCCTGTCGAGTTTGTACAATTACAAACTAAACAAGCTCAGTTACAATTATGCGAGTAACACAATTTTTCTCTTATGTTTTCCAAAAAATTGCATCTGTTAAGCCAAGGTATACATCTCCATTCCCCCAAAACAAATTTTCATTTTTTTTGGCCTTTAATTAAAGCTTCAGTTTTCATACACATTAATTTAAAGAGCATCTCTAATAAAACCGATTAGGGATTAATAAAATTAAAATTCTGAATAAATGTGCTTTAGACCTTGACTGGCGGTTTCTTTTCCCCTAATTTCGAAAATTAGTTTCCTAATCCGATTAATTCATCTTTAGGTTATGTATTGAATTTGAAAATATCAAAACTTAATTCGTCCTTTGATTTTATTTTATATTAGAGAATTACTTCAAAAGGAAAAAAAAATAAATAATTTACACCTTTGAGATAATTTTAAATTCTTAATTAGATAAACACAATCTTATTGTCAGTTCATGTTTATTTGATATTCAAATGATAACGAATCGCTTTATGTCTGATGCATTTTTGTTTACATAAATATAATTTTTTCATAACAAATGTATCTGAAAAGTAAACTGTTAAGTTATCTTGTAATAGTAAATACTTCAGAGAGAAAGAAATTTACAAAAATCATAATTATATCGTACAAAAATGTTGTCATCTTTAAAATCAAAAGTGAAATCCTGTTTCTAACAAAAAAGAAAAAAAAAGTTAAATACCCTAAAGAAGTAAATTAATCTTTGCAATGTTTTGTTTAAGAACTGAATAACATGATTCATTTAATAGAATGTGCTTTAGTGGCATACACTACAGAACAGTGTTGAAAATATCTAATATTTTCGCCCATCTGTTCACAAATTTAAAACGTTTTATCTAAGGACATTACATATCATGTAATAATAGAAATTCTTACAGATTTGAGTTACTTTCCTATATGTTGTTATCATTAAAAGTAATGCAGCTTTAGTTGTTGACATCAGAATAACGAATTTACCTTCAGATCGAAACTAAAGAAAATACTTAAAAGAAATGAAATTATTTATAATATTCACCAACTAGCAAAAATTACCTCTCGAAAAAAAAATTCTTCCCTCATGATACAGTGAGGTTATATTAAATTCACAAAATATTTATTTTAAATTAGAATGTTGCAAACACATGCACAACTGATACATGTCCAATCACATGAGTCAGTGCAATGACCTATATTTCTGAAGTTAAATTCGTTTAAAAGATACCACCAATGACGCATTTAGTTTCTATTCGTGATTTCCGCGAATTATGTATTTAGTGTATAAAGAATTTCAGTGTTTCTCTGTGAGAAATTCCACCCGAGATAAGATTTATTTATTGGATATAAAAGCTTGAGCCAACTTTTTCTGGAAGATCCGTCAGCTCATTCTTCACAAGTGGCAATGTCCACGTACATGCTGGACTTAAATTGTCACCAAGTGATTTATTTATTTATTTCATTGTATAATTTAACTGACCGAACAGGAAGAGACTGTTTTGATTGCCACAAAAGTGCAGTAGCTGAATTAGTAAACTATTTTTGTATGCAAAAAGACCGATGCAGGAGGGAACCTGAATGTAAAATTTCCTTCAAACAGATTTACAATAGTATGCAGGCTATACGATCTCACTTGAAATGCATATCTTTTACAACTGTTGATCGTTAAGTTTTGTTACCTTACAGAAATGCCAGATGAATTACGTTAAATGATTTCTGAGAGATAGGACATCGATATTTCCTATGCTCAAATGAAAGCAATATCACTGAAAACTTCAACGTTACTACTATAGCACGATATTGCATCACATTGTTACCTTTCAAAACCTAACACTTTTACACGAAGTCTAGGGAAAATGAACCATTTTTTATACAATATAGTTCCAATATCGATCCCTTCCGATACAAAGAGGCGAATTATTTACAGAATTTTGATCCTAAACGTGTTCATTACATAAAAGATCATTCAAAATACAACTGGTCTGTTTGTATGTGAAAGGTTAAAAAAAGGGGAGGGGAGATGTGCTGTGAACTAAAATGTTTGCTTATTGTAACAGTATTATGGAAAAAAGCTTATGATACGATCAAAAATAATTAAATGTATATCAAAATTAATTCTTCCATTCCCCCCAAAAATGCTTTGTAAATAGCAAATACAGCTCTAATACACTGAAGCAAATTTGCATGTGGCTATCTCGAAAGTTCAAATTGATTTGCTTTAACGGGGTCTGTTTGCACTCTAAATATCCCCTAAAATTTTGAAACAAAAGCAGAGGGAACTTCAATTATACTGAACAATAAAACCTTAAGAAATATCACTTTAATAAAAAATTAGCTAACCCTTCAGAGTGAAGCTTTTAAAGCATGTTCGTTGGTTTCTAGAGCGTTATGATAATCTTTTTGTACACGAGGCTGGACAAACCAGGAATTACAGTTTAGAGTCAGTTCTGGAGGATTACAAACACCTATACCAACGGTAGGCTTCGAACCGGCAAACCTGGGTGTCGAATTTCAGCGCACAGGCCTAGATCATTGCCCTGCCTATTTAAAATAGGCAAAAATATAAACGAGAAACTGTAAAAAGAAATAAATCAGTGCTTAATTTTACTTTAATAATAGCTTTAAATTAAAGATTCAAAGCGATTACTGTTTCATTCGCATGCATAAGAAGGAAAGCGACGAAATAGGACACTATGTTACCAATTGTACCACAATAAAAACAATGTTTTGATAAGATTTAAGAAAAAAATTAAATTCTGTTGCTGCCTCAGAAATGTTATTAAATTAAGAGTCATACCAATATCTAAATTGCTAGGTTGAGGAAATATTACCAACGAGTTGCATTTACACTATGATAGAAAGAGGAAAATCAGACACTGCTGTTGAGTGGTGGTAACGTCGCGTGCTATTTGGGTAAACCATGATTGAAGAATAGGCAATCATAACACATAGGAGAAAAGGAAAAATGATTGATATTTATTCACGGTTTCGTTTGACAATCAGTCTTGAATTTGGATTATTTGCAGTTACTGAAACCTATTGTGAACAAAAGTATACAGAACATCCGGCAAAAAAATGTGTGCCTGCGGTGTCGCTTTAAAGAAAAAGTTTTTAACTTGAATGTAGGATTTTCACATCCTTGGATGTATTCGGCCATGGGATAATCACCAGGTGTAAGAATTCGTTGAAATATTTATTCATATGGATTTGAAGTTTGGATGTTCTGATTATACAGCATTGGGAAAAAAGCACAGAAACTCTAAAACTTCGCCTGATCGTAAGGAAGGGATGATATTGATGATTAAAAGGGAATTTTCTTTAACATTCATTCCGGAATAAAATGAAAAAAAAGAGAAGCTTCCAAAGGATAACACACATACGTACATCATAACCAAAATTTTTTTCTAATTCTAATTCGATTTTCTGTCTTTAGAATTTCCTAGACAACAAGATTTCCTGCTCTCAGGTCTGTGTCGGTGCTCGTACATATTTTGTATTTAGTTACTCTCAAGACTATATAAACAACATTCTCAATCGCAGAACAAAACGTAAACTTGAAACCTCTATTTCACTGAAATGCCACAAGAAATTTTAATACCCTCTTCAAATCAAATAAGACCAATAATATAACAGAAAATTTCCCCACCTGTGATTTTATTAAGTTCATTCTCCTCCACGGACTTGACTAATAGAGCTGTAGAAAATTCTCAACCTCAACTAGCAGCCTCAACTGCGCGCGACCCTTATCTTAAAATATAACTACATTTTTTTTTTTTTTTTTTTTTTTTGGGGGGGGGGGGGGGGGGGGGCTGAAGCAGTGTACTCAAGACAAATAAGATTTCTAATGGCTAACTTTAAAAAAAATCTTTACGCACAAAAATATTTAAGTAAATAGGAGAATAGTTTCTTATTTACCTTAAATTATAAAGTAATAAGTCTCAGTTTTCTTTTCCTCCTGTATATATATATATATATATATATATATATATATATATATATATATATATATATATATATATAACCACCCATTTTATTGGAGTGTAATTTTTACCCTTCTTTTTCAGTTTAAAACTTCAAATTTTCTATTTTGATTACATAATCTAATATATTTTGAATTGTTGCAAATAAGCCAGAATTAAGGTTAAGTTTAGATAAGTGAGTGATTAAGAGAGTAATTAAGCATGCAATTTAGAGAAAATTCTCACAAGATAAGTGTTTCCTGTTTATGCAAAACCTCTTCGGATTTTTTTTTTCAACATGAACCTAATTACAAGCGTGAAAATAATTGAGAACAAAAATCTGAGCTGGGTTTCGCTGCATAGTTCTGGCTGCAGCAACATTGATATTTTTGGATGAGTTCCTATACAAAAAAAATCTTTATTAAAATAAATTTTAGCAACGGATATATAAACATCTATACTCATAAGCAATAATGACTGAAAAAAATAATACGCATATCTACACATTCATACACGAGTTTATCTATGTAAGAAACAACATAGCTGCCACTGATCGATTAGGTTATAAAACTTAACCCTTATCAGGATCTGGTTAAATGAAGATATTTCCCTTTACTCGGAGTTATACATTGAAAAAAAAGATTATTTTTGAATTATAACAGTAAACATGCTAAAATTCTGAGGACATTTAAATCCTCATCTTGCTTTCCTCACGCCAATAATGACTATAATTATTGCAATTCTTCTGGCATTTCTGTTTTTTGAACCCATCCTTATTACCTCTATCCAGTTGCTGGTACTCATTTCAACTGCATAAAGAAGGCTTATAATTTACGAGGAGCTCCCAGTACGCAACTCCATGTTTTGTATGTAGTTATTATATGACGTGATATGCATCTATTGGAAGAGGATGGCATCAAAGCACCTTTAAAAAGCTGTAGTGTTTTGCATACCCGACATCCTGTAATAAAGCAGCATTGCATCCTTAGTGGCAACGGTGCTCGAGGGCAAAACTGTGTCATACTCTGGTGAGATAGATTTATGTATATATGATATAAATTTTCGTGTAAATAAATTCTAAGTTACTGAATTTTTTGTAGCCTCTTTTGTCTTTTTTTCTCAACACACAAAATAATTAACGATGACCACATTCAATGATCTTTGAAAAGTCCCACATAATGGTTTCGTAAGAGAGCAAAAATTTAATTTTGTGAACGAACAGTTCAAATAGAAAGTGTATTCAGTAATAAAAGTTCATCAAATGCCAGAATCACTATGATACGACCTTAAATGAGTATGTAAATATTATTTTAGCTATCAATATACAGATTCGCATCCATCTGAAATGCATTTAAGGAGTTATACGAAGTCGCGTTATAATTTCACAAAAATTTAATGAATTCATCGTATGGACGAATTCATGCAAAGCGCAAATTCGGGAATTTAAGTTTACCAAATACTGGGAGTACAATATATAGGTAGGAAAACATTTTAGATATGAATACGAGCATTTAGATTCATGATGGATAATTTTAAAGAGTTACGCCCAGTCATACATTATCGTATTATGAGAAAAAGTAAATAAATTAATCTTTTGAAAGAGTTTTCTAGCAGAGAGTGTATTCTCTAATAAAAGCAAAAAAATTCAACAACCAGGATGAGTATTAAGTGCAATATTTAAGTCATAAGTATTCCGATACGCTTCCGAAATTTTATTCATTAAATGACTATATAGGTTTAAGATATCGCTCTATCCCAAATACTTGCACACACACATTTGATTAGGTTTTCAAAAATTTTCCATTTCAAAATAGTTTTACACTGTAATTATGGTTACTCAGGTTTAGGGCCCACTGTTCAGATTTCGACATAACTGATTCCACTATAATTTTACATTTCATGTTGTTGTTGTTGCTGATCCCTGTCACCCAGCAGAGCTAGATTAGGTCCATGATACCGCACACCCTCAAGAAGTCAATGACCAACAATGGCAACTCCATAAGATCTCCCAGAAGTGGCTTGGACTTTGGAACATTTGGTACAAGTTGGAAACACTTTCTCCTTGTCGGTATAAGTCAATGTTCTGAAGTGGTCACTACGAAAGCGGGTTATTGTAGTTTGCTCCTGTCTGTTGCACCAGAGGGACAGAGAACCACCGGTGCTATTACCCTGGTACCAATGGTGCATGGGGGATGGCGAATGCAGACCGTACAAGATAATTATGTATAGAATACAGTTCAGTATATGTCAGAGGCGCCGGCCTATCTTTGAATCGTCAGCACCTCTTTTTGCCAGAATATCAGCAATCTCGTTACCGGCAAGGTCTACATGGGAATTGATCCACTGTAAATGAATCTCACGAGATGAGGAGAAACGCTTCAGCTTGACATTTCATGTTAATCACTTTATTTACACGTATTATGTGGTACTCATTAAGAATTGTAACCAAAATAATGTTTTTTTTATTTATTCAATGCGGCAGACACTTGTCTTCTGACGGTAGGTACTACTTCTTCTGACATTAGCCCGTGAAGTTCCGCGAAGTTTTGCTGGATTCTTTAATATGGGAGAACCATTTAGGTGAACCAGCATTGCCTCCTATGACGGGGACGACATGGAAACGATCAAGACTTATTCTGGACGTTTGTAAAATAATTATCTGGCCGTTTCTAAAATAATTGAGAACAAAAATCTGAGCTGGGTTACGCTGCATAGTTCTGGCTGCAGCAACATTGATATTTTTGGATGAGTTCCTATACAAAAAAAATCCTTATTAAAATAAATTTTAGCAACGGATATATAAACATCTATACTCATAAGCAATAATGACTGAAAAAAATAATACGCATATCTACACATTTATACACGAGTTTATCTATGTTAGAAACAACATAGCTGCCACTTATCGTTTAGGTTATAAAACTTAACCCTTATCAGGATCTGGTTAAATGAAGATATTTCCCGTTACTCGGAGTTATGCATTGTAAAAAAAGATTATTTTTGAATTATAACAGTAAACATGCTAAAATTCTGAGGACATTTAAATCTTCATCTTGCTTTTCTTACGCCAATAATGACTATAATTATAGCAATTCTTCTGGCATTTCTGTTTTTTGAACCCATCCTTATTACCTCTATCCAGTTGCTGGATAGAGGTAATAACAAATTCTAACCAAGATCAATATTCTTAAGATCAATATTCTATCACACGTATAGTTATTTTGCAGGAAAATAAAATAATAAATATTCAGTCACAGAAGGAGTTATTTTGCATGGAAATACACTGGCGTAAGAAATTAAGAGAATTTTCAGACTTGGTCGATTATCTCTAGAACTACTGTACCGATTTTAATGAAATTTGATATGTACATACATTGATACAATACAAAACAAATAACCATTCAATAATTGTAATATACACGCATGATTGTGCGTAACACTCGTTGGAGTCGGAAGGTATGAAACAGCGGTTGCAGAATAAACAAAAAAAATGGGTTAATAGATGGGTTAATAGGGGGTATGGTCCCCTCTTATAAATATACAGGTCTCGCTGCGTGATTTCATACTTGAAATAAGGCAGTTTATCATTTCCTGTGGCAATTGGTCTCACACGTTCAGCAACGCTGTTTTAATTCCCTGGATGGTTCTCGGAGGGGGGTTGCGAGATGCAATTGCCCTCCCTAGAACGTCCCAGACATGCTCTATAAGGTTAAGGTCTGAAGATCTGGCTGGCCAATCCCTCCGGCGAATATCCTCACTCTCTAGAAATTCGTCGACCAGAAGAGCTCTATGTGGCCTCGCGTTATCGTCCATTAAAATGAACTCAGGGCCAACTGCACCCCTGAAAAGGCGATCATAGGGCTCGAAGACCTCATCCCTATACCTCACACCAGTCACAGTGCCTCTTTCAAAGACATGGAGAGGCATGCGGTCATCCAACATAATGCCTGCCCAGACCATTAAACCTCCTTCGCCATAATGGTCGATTTCGCGGACATTGGAGGGTAGGTAGCGGGTCCCTGATTCTCTTCATATGAACGTACGGCGAGAATCGGTGTTTACGCTGAACCGGGACTCATCAGTGAAGAGAACGGTCGCCCATTTATCCATACTCCAATCTCTATGCTCTCTGCACCATGATAAACGGTTTCTCCTGTTCGTAGAAGTGAGCGGGACGTAAACAGCAGGTTTTCTTGCAAACAACCCTCTCTCATGAAGTCTTTTGGAAACAGTCACCCTTGATACACGGATTCCTGTGGCTGCATACAAGTCACGACAGAGCTGAGAAGCTGTCGCACTCCTGTTACGCCTCGCTATAATCGACAAATGGCGATCTTCTCTTGCCATCGTGGCTCTTGGACGACCTTGCCCAGGCTTTTTCTCGATGGATCCGGTATCCTGGAACTTTTCGATAAGTTACACACGACGCTGGGCGTTAAATTGAACCCTCTACAAATTTGGACTTGAGTTTGGCCTGCTTCTAGCCTCCCCACAATTCGCCACCTCATTCCATCATCTAAACGTTAGTGGTTACTCATTTTTACTGTTACAATTTGAAATTAACCGATTGCTGCAAAATAACACCAAGAAATTCGCCGAGGTGTGCTAGCAAACAAAATGCGTCTTAACTTACGCACGCTTATAAAGACTATTTCTCTACTGACTCCGCCTACACACACACTTTGTTTTAAAAATGACGAGTAGCAAGATATTAGAATTAGTATAGATTTCGCAAATAGCAAGTTAATTCAACGATTTAAAATATAAAAATTTGAAAGTTTTCCCAAAAATTTTTACCAGATTTTTAAAAAATTAGACGTATATTCGTATGCAGTTTTATTTTTTTCTAATTACAAAATTTCTGAGCAGGTCAATTTCCTAAGCACTGTCTTGGGATGGCTTCTAATGAACTTTAATAGGGGGGAAAAGATTCCTGTGACCCTCAATGTTTGGATTTTGACAAGAAATTTTTCTTTTAGATTATTCGAAAATACCTCTCTGTACTTATTATATCTTGAACAACCTTTTATTTGTCAGTGGAATCATTTTACTGTTTACATGTTTTCTCCGAAATTCAAAGCAGAGCGTTCTTGGGATACTTTCGAAAGCTGCGATGGCGTGCAGGTTAAGAGATAATCATCAGTAATTTATACGGGAAAATTTCTTGAGTATTCCAATACCCAAAATAACCTGCCACATCTTACTAAAATAACAGATAAAACCTCAAATAATTCCAAATTATATTAAAAGAGTGATAAGATAAAAACAAAGTCTGTATGATGCGGAAATAATGTATGCATCTAGTTTCAATTTTACTGGTTTGGTAAGACAGAGAGTGAACTAGAAGACAGGAATGTTAGTCTAAGTTTTTTTTTTAAATTTCCAATGGCAAGCAATAAACAAAAACAACAAGATAAAAGATACAAGAAAACAGACAGTAAGAAAAAAAGTAAAACGAAGAAGGAAACAGGAACGTACCAATTGCTCAATGCTGTTCCTTCCGAATACTTGCTATATAGAGATCTCCAGCCGACAGTGCCAAATATCAGGTCTGGAGGTGGGAAATGTCCATAATTCGTGGTTTACTACAAATAGTGCAAAAAGGACTCTTTAGAATTTTCAAGAGGCTCAGATGTTTAGCTGAACAGTCATGACCAGTTAAAAGCCGGATCATGGCAATTCTTCCTCGGGAAACCTGGAATGTATGCACTATTCACAATCCATAACTTATTAGGATTTATGTCAATCAATTCTTCACAAAATAGGTCCTTCCATTTCTTCCAGATAAATACTCTCATAAAGTTATATGTAATCGGCCTACACGGGTCCTGCAAAACTACAGCACCTATCTTTGCCAATCCGTCCGCGAGTTCATTTCCTGGGATTTCACAGTGTGCTGGCATCCACTGTAAAACAACTCTGATGCTTTGAGATGACAGTATATGAATAAGGGACTGGCGCTCGAGAATTTCCCTGGTTTTGTAGCATTCCATAGAGTCAATGTATAGAAGGTAGTTCTGTAATGAGAAAATATCACACATCTTTGAAACGTGATTAAGTGGCATTGTCGGTTTAAGGTAGGTCATTAACGCTTAATCCTATCTCAATGCTAAACAGACTTTGAACGCAACTTTAGTCTTCCACCTTTTTTTTTCAAACAAAAAAATATCTTTTCTGTTTTTTTTCGGTCAACAATGACGGGAGACTGGGATGTAAGGGAGAGGAAGTCGTTTGAAACTATCCGGGTCGGCAGGTCTTTGTAACGTGTGCTCATTCTTCTCTGAAAATGCCACGTTGGACACTATTAATGAATTCCGCCTTCTCTTCTAAAAGCAAAAATTCAAAACGAATTTGTTTCGATTACTGGAATCACGTACGAATGCTACTTTTTTGAAATGCCATAAAAAAAGATAAAACAGTGGAGAAATGAGGGATACGGGAGTAAAAAACGAACAATGTAGTCAACTAAACGTGGAATTTGTTTCGATTACTGGAATCATGTACGAATGCTACTTTTTTGAAATGCCATAAAAAAAAGATAAAACAGTGGAGAAATGAGGGATACGGGAGTAAAAAACGAACAATGCAGTCAACTAAACGTGGAAGATGACAGGAGAATTACCCCGTTAAATACTGATACTGACACTGTTCGACATTACATTTTAAATTTTTATTGTTGACTAGCTGAATATCCGTGCTTCGCTACGGAGTACATTCAAATTAAATACAATGGTCAATGTATTTAATGTTTAATATCCATAAAACATACTATTGTGAATTAAATTCTTAAAAAACTTCCATCTCAATTAGTCTAGTGGTTAAATTTTATCTTTTTCCGTATTTCAATATTTCTTTTGTCAATTTACTTCGTTGTTATGCACGTGACTCAAAATTAATTTAAAGTATCACAAAAAGAAAAGAAACCATGTGATCAGCATTTAATAAATTAAATTCTAAAAATTTATCTTTAAAAATTCCCCCAAAATCAGAAAAGGATTGATCATGAAAATGTAAAGATTCGCAAAAACTTTCATTTTAAAGGAATTTTTATGATATTTCTTGAAATATTAATTTTATAACTCTCAGATTATTTTTTTAAAGTCAAACTTTAAAAAAGTTACAAGACAGATTAAAAATTTAATTTTAAAAATCTAGGAAGAATTTTTCAAAAATCTCTCTTAGTGTACCCCTACACTATAAGAAGACTCGCCATGCAAAATTTCAGCCCTTTATGTCCAGCGTTTTGGTCTGTGCGTCATATGTCAGTCAGTCAGTTACGGAACTGTTATATATATATATATAAATTGAACTGCAACAGAAAAATGAAATATGGTATATTCATACATGACTTTTCAAATAGCATCATAATTTGGCATGGGGAAATCACTGTTTTAAGATTAACAAAAAAAAAATAATAATAACAAAATAAATTTTTTTACAGATAAAAATATTATTATTGTTTATTAACTACCTATCAAAAACAAAGGGCTGAAAACACAGATCCATGGAAATGTTATTTTTACAGAAAGCTCCCAGGGCCTTTACAAAGGTTCGAAACCTCTCACTCAGTCCACACACTCCCGAAAATGAGACCTCATCTTAAAAAATCTTCAGTTAAATAGGGGATATTCAGGCATATATTCATCTTATAAAACACTAGAAAAAAACCTTTATTTGGAAGACTTGACATATTCATGACTCATTAAGATCCCACCCATGTTGAGTAAAGATATGTATATATTTAAGTTGATAAGCCAACTTTTTGTACAGTCCGTGAGAGAAAACTACTTCATCCATTTACTTCATTTTGGTCTTAAACGCAAGATTATGATCTGTAGAATTGTCAAATTTGGTTTTTGTAACCGCAATTTCTATTAATTAGCGATAATTTACAATCAAAAATTGATTTCTGCGCATGCTCAGTGGCATGTTTCAATCCAACTTTAGGAACTCTTTGTTTCTGCGCATGCTCAGTGATATGTTTTAATGATAAACACGTTTATTCTGAGGAGTCTCTCTAGATCTCTCTCTGCCACTTTTATTTTTATGAAAATTAAGTTTGGGAAATATGAGATTAAACCTGATGGAAATTGTTTATTTCGAGCTCTTTAATGAGCTATAATTTACAATTTTAAAGAAAATTGCTTTCAGCGCATGCTCAGTGACATTTTCAAATCTGGCTTTAGATACTGACTAAGCACGAGGCCACTTAAACGCATTAATTTGTTTCTGCGCATTATTATGATTTCCAACATTTGGCAATGATGTGTTGAGTATAATTTGTGTATTAGTACATTTATTTACTACGTAGCTGTCATGTTTTGACGGCTAGATTCATACCAACTAGTTGGTTTTTAAATTCATACCTCTCCTTACATGTAGCCATCCATTTCAATCTCAAGATAAGAATGTGACCTAAATTCTTCACTTTCTTGTTTTACTGCGTGAAATATAATGATGAGAAAATAAAATCCCAAGAAATAAAAGCTTTTCACGCTGAATACATCATTATTTAGCAGAAATTTCACACAAGAAAAGGTACAGATTTCAAGAAAGGAGAAAGGTCTTGTCATTGTTATGAAGATTATCCATTGAACACAGTTTTCAAACATGTCAGATTTTCCCAACTGAATGCTGGGAGTTTGTACAACTTATTTACGAAGTTGAAACATTCCGACAATTCTGGGTCGAGGCTAAACTCATGGGGAAGGCGTGGGTCTTCAGTTTCCTCTTTTGTACAAACTGGGAATTTAGAATTGGTTGGACGTTTCACTAACGGAAAGTCGTACATTCTACCTTACTTGCGAATGTTACAATTATAAAACATCTCATATTTAATGTTCAAAATTTTGTTAAATATTTGCAATAGTTTTACATTAAGCATATTCAAGGTTGAGTGACAGTTAGTTACTTTTTTTCGTCTGTTACATCTGTGATGTCTCTTCAATAATATTTGTGTTTCAGCATTTGCTTCCGCAAGTAATGACTGACGACGACACATTAGTAAATGAAACCGTTTCGATCATTTTTTTTATATCAGATCTTTAGGTTAATGACTTTATTCAGTTTCACTTTATGCCAAACGTTGTTGCACATGGAGGCTGGAAATCTAATAACTTTATTCCTAATAATTCTAATAATTTTATAACTAACAAAAATCTTAGACATTTATTAAAAACCCAAAAGTAAAATCGTCCGGATGCAGAAATTTCTCGTCGCCGTGTGCATTGTGCTTAGGAGAGAGAACAGCTTTTGGAGACGTTTCGTTTCCATTATTGTTATTTTAACATGTTCTTGGCTAAACTGTTTGAATAACTTACAAACTTTTCAATCGTTCGGTTGTGGTCAGGGCATGTTCAGAACACGCGATTTAGCTAATGAAATATGAAATAAATGGCGAAATTATCAAAGACCAGAGTTACGAGAAACTGTTAGATTCGAAAAGTATTTAACTTGAGGAAAATCGCACCGTGAGAGAGAATCTGTAGTCATTGAAAAAAAAAAGTTTTGAGTGCTTTTTAACGTAGGATTACGTTCTTTCATAACGGTCATCCGGAAAGCAAAATTTCAGACGCTAAAGCCGTCCGTCGTCGCGAGTTATAATTTTGACAGCGTGCCAAACCCAGTCTGTATCGCCTGGGCAAGCAGTAAACAGCTAAACAGAAAATTACCAAAATGCGTCAAAATTTTGACTGACACACATACACATATATATACATATACACACACACACACATATATATATGCACATATATACACATATAAACACATTATATACACATATTTATACACACATATATATACATATATATACACACATAGATATACACATATATATATACACATATATACACACATATATATATACGCACATAGATAAACATATATATATACACATATATACATATATATATACACATATATACACAAATATATACATATATACACACATATATAAACATATATATATACATATATATACATATATATATATATACATATATACACATATATACACATATAAATATACATATATATACACATATATACATACATATATATACACATACAATACACATATATACACATATATATATATACATATACACACACACACACACACACATATATATATATATATACATATATAAACATATATATATATATATATATATATATATATATATATATATATATATATATATATATATATATATATATATATATATATATATATATATATATATATAACATACATATATATATATACATACAAAAGAGGTAAGCCACGATAAGTAATCCTACGTTAATAACCCGCGGTAGTTTCGTGTTTCGTTAGAAGAGACTGCCTGAAAGTTTTTTTCTCTTTCTCTCTCATTTATTTATTTATGGGTTGTGAGTTTACCTCCATTCATATCCGAACTTCTACGTATAATGTGAATTCTTATAGTTCACCGTACGTATATTAATTATATGGGTGTGTATGGATAGTGTTCAGAAGCTTTAGGGGTGGTATATTTCCCTAATCCTTTACACTGCGCTTCTGCTTTTTACAATTTGGGTTTTATATAAAAAATGATCATACCAGTGTTATATACGTTATTAATTTACAATAAAATGTACAACTTATTAGTTAAAAATAAAATATCGATTTAACCTCAAAGGCTGATAGTATGCGATACGATTTCTACTAAACTGTGTGTTTTTCACACGATTAAGGAAAAGGCATTTAATTTTCAGTTGTTTGATGTTTGTATATTCAGTTTCTATATAGTAAGTTTCATTTTACATGGAAACTAAAGTCGCTAATCAGAAATGTATGTTTGCCTTTTCTTTTCTTGAGCTTCTAGTTTGTATACCTCCCAGTGATGTTCTCGAGCAATGAATAAAATAACTAATTCCTATTCTTGAATCATGAATAATACAAACAAATCAAATTAATCGATTGAATTATCACAGAACAGACCTTCGTGTTGGAGCTGTATTAAAATTAGTTAAAATGTCCCTTCCTCAATTAGGTGTACTCAGTGGCGCACTCAGAATTTAATCTTCAGGGGGGGGGACGAGTTGAAGGGATAAAAATATTTATAATACAAATTCAATATTCATAATGCAATTTCTATTTCTTTTTTTTTTTTTTTTGGTGTGTGTGTGTGTGTGGGGGGGGGAGGGCCCATCCCCTTGGCCCATCCCCTGTGCGCACCACTGCATGTACTAGAACACTCCAACAGGGCATTCGAGTTCTAGAACCATCTCATTTATTGCTTTTGGTTCCTTTTTTAAGACATTTTTTTTTGATTAAGGGCTTTTGGTTCAAGATATGAAAATTAAAATCAAAATGAGTATTTAAATATTAGAAGTTATACAGAATATCAGAAATAGACTCAAAAGTTTAACTAATTAACACACACACACAAAAAAAAAAAAAGCCCAGACAAATGTTTTGGGATAAATTTATTCCTACTTTTTCTAACCAATACCGGACAAATGGAAGTCGATACGGTTTTTATGTAGATGTTTTTCATTTCATAACGGATGGGAAATAAGTAGTAGAGAAGCGTTATGAAATGACGCTCTGAACGTGACAGAAAATTAATTACAAAAGTAATTTATTTGCTGAAACCTGAGAAGCGGAAACTATCACACACAAAATTAATTTTGACTTTAATTTTTAAAGCTATTGGATATCACATAAATTACCCGCTTACTTTTTTTTCTAGACTTAACACTGATGATGCTTTATGCTGATTTCTTTTTCAAGTTGTTAAAATGATTTTTTTAGTGTCATATTTTAACTCGATTACATTTGCTTAACGCCCCAGAACGGATGAGAAAATTTTTAAAAATAATGTTTCAAAATTTAAATAGACCTTTCCCTCTCCATCTTCTTGTGTAAAAACTCAAGACATCTATACCTCCTTTAACCCTTCAGTGGGCGCGCCCGTGTACAAAGTGCAACATTTTCGTAATTTTGAATGGTTTGTTTTTGCATGTAATTTTAGAATTTCTAAGCAATTTCTATTTATAGCGATACTTTTTCCAATGTAGGTACGATTTTCAGACCCTTTTATTCCTTTCCATTCATTGTCAGTCGTGATTTAACCGTGGTAAACCAACGATTATACTGGATTACCACAAAAGCAAGAGTTGATGTAGTCGATTAAATGGGCAGATATTACACAGTATCCCGTATATCGCAAAGATTGACTCTCTCATTGTTTTCTAGGTCTTTGAACATAATAAGAATCAATTCGCAAATTGTCCTTAGATCCAATAAGAAGTTTTGAAATAAAGCGATTGTATCTGTATTCTTTGGCCTTTAATTATAAATATATCTCAATATTATCAACATTTTATATCTTGTCATAAAATTATTATTTTCAATTTGAAAAAAAAAAGTTTATTACAAGAGGAATAATTAAGGTTGAAAGAGACGTTGCACTTTGTTCCACGCGTGCCTACTGGTGTTCCAAAAATTGGCGCGACCGCTGAAGGGTTAAGTATAACTACTCATTTTATTTATCAATGCTTTCCTAGAACGGACCAAGCATTTATGCTTAAATTAAAGATTATAGATATTCATTAGTTTCTATTAAGAGTTAAACCAATCTTCTCTTGTTCAGTAAAAAATAAAATTTCTTAGATGAAAGGAATTTTAAACTACACAAGGAAAGACATATTAGACACTTTTTTCTTTTTCTGATACATTATATCTATCTTTATTTTTTTATTACCCATCTTTATCGACCAAGAGGTAGACCTGAACACACATGATGTGCTAAACTATTTCAAGGAACGGGTAAAATGGAAGAAACTCCTTAAGAAGACTATGGCCTACACTGGGCTATAGTGCCAGTGATGATGCGGATTTTTTTTTAATTTTTTAATTTTGGTTGGTGTGAAGGTATAATAGGAAATCCTTATGACATTATCCAGCTACACGAGAAAACATTAAGCAGACAGACATCCCATTTTCCGGTATACGGTGATCTCCTGCTTACTGCAACGAAAATGGAAGAATACAGTTACTTGTTGCTAAACAGTTACTTGCTGCAGTTACTTGCTGCTTCTTTCTCCCTGATAAGGATTTTTCATAACACATTTCCTCGTTTTATTTCAAGTAAACTTAGTGTTTTTTATATTTGTTAAAACAAATAAATAACCCCCCCCCCAAAAAAAAAACAAAAAAAAACAACCTCATTCTCAATAATACACGACGGAATTCTGATAAACCCAAGGTATCTGTTTTATTTGCCCCACTAACCTTTCGGTTGTGAAGTTTCAAGTCATTGAAATGGTTTGTCTTCAGTTTTATTAATTTATTTTTTAAGTTTAGATATTAAAAAAAATTAAATATTTATTGCTGCTAATTTTATGCCACTTTCATTTGTATTCCCGAGTGCCTCTGTGCGCACGTGCAGCTTTTCAACGTAGGATTATGTTCCTCCATAACGGTCCTCCGGAAATCAAAATTTCAGATGTCCTGCGTCACGAGTTATAATTTTGGCAGCGCGTCAAACCCAGTCTGTATCGCTTGGGCAAGCAGTAAACAGTTAAACAGAAAAGTACGAAAATGCGTCAAATTTTGACACACACACACACACACACACACACACACACACACATATATATATATATATATATATATATAAAACAGTTCCGTAACTGACTCATTCATTCATTCATTCACTGACTGACTGACATACAACGCACAGACCAAACCGCTGGACCTAAAGGGCTGAAATTTTGCATGGCGATTCTTCTAATAGTGTAGGGGTGCACTAAGAAAGATTTTTCAAAAATTCTTCTTAGATTTTTTAAAATTAAATTTTTAAGCTGTTTTTTAAACTTTTTTTACGTTTGCATTTAAAATAATACATTGAGGGTTATAAAATTTATATCACGAGAAAGATCATAAGAATTCCTTCAAAATGAATATTTTTTCGAATTTTTACCTCCATTTCCTGATTTTTGGTGAATTTTTAAAGATTAATTTTTAGAATTTAATTTATTAAATGCCGATCACGTGATTTCTTTTTCTGGTACTTTCAATAAATTTATCGTCACGTGCGTAACAACTAAATAGACAAAAAAAATATTTTTTTCTCTTTCTAATGCAGCAGACGATTGGATATTATCCCAAAAAAATGCATATCCCTTATGTTTTTTTTATAAATATATATATATATATATAGATAGATATATATTGTACATCAATTGTATACATTGATCATCGCATTTGTTATAAATATATATATTTATTTTTTGGCATAAATTGCATACGCTGACCGTTGTATTTAATTTGAATGTACTCCGTAGCGAAGCGCGGGTTTTCAGCTAGTATATATATATATATAACACATATAAACATATATAAATACAAAAGATGTAAGCAACGAAAAGTAATCCTACGTTAATAACCCGCGGTAGTTTCGTTAGAAGAGACTACCTGAAATTTATTTTAAAAAAAATTTCAATAATATAATTGAAAAATGAATTAAAAATTTCCAAGGATTATTTTATATGCGACTGCATATTAACATATTTAAAACAATCTACACAATTCGTTCAAAACTAGGTGTCATGAACCACCTATCTTCAACCGTATTTGATCCCTCCTACTTCTAAATAGAAATCTACATCCCTGTTTGCGTTAATGTAATTTTAAAACGAAGTTTACAATAGTAAAAACATGTCGGAACCAGGAAGTATTGCAACTGACACTTGTTTTCCTCACTAACTCCCATTCAATATTATTATAATTGTATGAATCGAATCAACATTGCACGAGAAAAATTTGCATGCAGTTTTTGACAAATAAAAGAGTGAAATAACGATTCCTTTTTTCAGGTGTTGTTTGATGGACAATCATCATGAAAAGACGAAGTGATGATAACAGGAAAAAGAAATTCAATTGTATTTGATTTGAATGTAATCGCATTTGAAGCCGAAATCGAGAAGTCACCTGCAGTTCCAAACTATTTTTCATTCCGCAATGGACACGTAAATGTCCAACTGTCGTCAAATTAAGTATCGTCACACTGAATAAACAGCACTGGATGTTTTATTCTCTTTTTTTTTTTGGGGGGGGGGGGGCAGTTTTGTAGTAGTTTAAGTTGTTACATTTCCAATAGGGGAACTAATTCTAAGAATTTCGATTATGATGTCTTCAAAGGTAGAGAAAGGAATCCGATTACATTTTGGTCTTTAAATATATTAAAAAAATCTTTAAAAGTATTAGTTTTTAAATTTTGTACATTTAAATTATTTAAGCAATAACTAGTTTGAAAAAAAAATCAGACATAAATTGAGTTGCAATGTGAATCCTCCTTGCTATTAAGCCGCTCCTGAACCCAAAATTTAATTTTATTTATTTACAGTAGAAATTCGTCTATCTGGATTAACTGGGATTAAAATAGTCCGGATAATGAAAAAATCTTGATGATCGAATTTAGAAAATATCACCTTTTTAAATATGAATTTTTAAATTTAGTTTTATCATTATTAATTTATTACAAAGGAATGGAACAAGTACATAATGAATGACATCGTTGTCCTTTTATTTTAAAGTCATTTATTCAGACCAGTCTCTTAATACTGAAAGATGTCTCTGATAAATGCCTCTAAATACGATGTCTCTAAATATTGAAAAATTTTCCCTGTAAAAAAAAAAAAAAAAATTAAAAATAATTAATTTTTATCAAATATTTTATTTCTGTTAGTTTTTTTGCCAATTGAATGTTTTAAGGGTGAAGAGGAGAATCACCTTAAAAAAATCAGTGTAATTTTGCGAGTGCAAAGGTACAAATTAACTGTTTGACAACACATTAAGCTTGGTAGTAAAATCAGTGCAATTCTGCGAGTGCAAAGGTATAAATTAACTGTTTGACAACACATTAAGCTTGGTAGTAAAATCAGAGTAATTTTGAGAATGCAAAGGTACATATCAACTGTTTGACAACACATTCAACTTGGTAGTAAAATCAGTGTAATTTTTCGAGTGCAAAGGTGACCTCAACCCCTTAACCCTCTAACGGTACAGTGGTTTGAGACGAAATAGAAGGTACGGTCGAGTCGGATCAGATCCGATGTCTTTTTTTTATGAGGTTTTTGGTAGAAATAAGTACATAATAAGCATTTTTGTTGTATAATAACATTTATTGTTAATATTTTACATGAAATAAAAACCTTTTTTTGAAAAAAAGACTAATGATTTGTATTTTTGCTAAACAAAGAAAATCTCTCTGGCATTTACATAGAATGTTGTATATATTAGGTCGAATATGTAATTTAGTCTTGTACCTAGTTTTAGAAGTTACTAAACCAAATTTCCGAGCACAGAAGTGTAAAATATAATATATACTGACATTTTTTGCCTTCAAAATCGATATAAAAAACTATAAATATAAAAAATAAATCAATAGTGATCATGAATAACGAATTGCAACAGACACTCATATTTACTGCAAACTTATAATTGCAAAAGCTCCAACACTAATTGCAAGACTGCTTGGTAGGGTTCCTTGTCAACTTGATCTCTTGCAATGAGAAGGGAGAGTACGGGAGGGGGTAAACACACCCCTGGGTCGGATCCGACCTCCACCGTACTGTTAGAGGGTTAATATGTCATCTCTGAGACACATTGCGTACGTGTAAGGATGCTATTTTGATATATTAAAGGATATACAGGGTCATCGAAAAAGGTTGGACACATTTCGAAAGCTCATAATTCTAAAATAAATTGAGCAAATGCAATAATATTCTTTTCAAACAACTTGGCAAGTGTCCAAGATTCCTAAATGTAACTGGTACGCAACCGTGACGTTGAGCGTTGCGCAGAAGCGATGCGAGGTGGAAGAGGTCTCCGTTCGGCTTTCCGTCAGTGCAATGGCGACCGTTCAGGAGAAAGCTCAATGTGTGTTGTGGTTAGCGGAGTACAAATCTGTTAAAACAATTTAGTGAAATTACCGTCGTGTTTATCGCAAACAACCACCGCAGCTCATATATATAAATTCTGAAATGATTTATTTTTGCATACGTTAGGAGTTACTTCGTGTTAGAACATTTGTTTTTAAAAGCATAAAATTCAAATTTTTAACGCGTGTTTCGTTTTCAACATAACTGCTGAACCGATAATTATGCGCATTATTTTATTTCCGTTTTTGTACAAAGGAAAGGTTTCAAAACAATTTGTATTCGAGATTTAAAAAAATTAATAAAATATTCAATCTTTCTAAAGTAATTTAGAAAATTCTTTTTTTTTTCCTGAGTAACTTTTGCTTCAGGTGTGTATTTTCAGCATTTTTATTCTAAGTAAAAAATACTGACAACGCTATAAGGAAAGTAGAATAAAGGAAACAGTGTACGGAATTTCACAGGGACTCTGCCAAAGGGACCTTATATAAATTCTTTTAGAGATAGTAAATAACGAAAAAAAATTCATTACCTGAACAAATAGACTTAAAAAGTCGAGATGGACAACAAGGTACATATTGGTAATACCGCATAATTACGATGTATCTGGCAGTGTAATCGTCGCAAAAGCATGAGATTTGAGATATGTGGGAAATTGTTATGCTAGATGGCGCTACCATTTTATAGCGTTGTAACCGCACTCGGACATTCAGATGCAGATTCGAAGTGAAACGCGGGAGCAAGGATTTGCACCGCACTGTACTCAATGCAAGCGTGTAAATATCATGTAAATTAAGGCGTATCATGTGCCAACCCGGGATCAACAGTTATTTTGTACTTAAAGTGACATATTAACAAGAATAAAGAACGAAGAAAACCACTGAACCACCAGCATCCCCCATAAGGTGTTTGAATCTGATGGAGAATTGCATGTAATAAATGTTTAAAAAAAAATGCTTTAGGAATTTTTTAGAAAGAAAAATCAGGAAATTAAAATTTTATTGAGTTATAAAACTTAGAGGGATAAAACATTACTATTGTTTTAATTTTTTTCCATTACAGTGTATGTGCCGGAATACTTTAAAACATATAGCTCGAAATCATATTATTCTCTTCTGCGCATTTGTTTAAATTAACTTCAGTTTTATTTATTACTAGCCAAATACCCGTGCTTCTCTACGGAGTACATTCAAATTAAATACAACGGTCAATGTATGCAATTAATTTGTATGTTTAATATCCATAAAACATACTAATTTGAATTAAATTCGTAAAAAACTTCCATCTCAATTATAGTGGTTAAATTTTATCTTTTACCGTATTTTAATATTTTTTGCCAATTCCTTTCGTCGTTATGCACGTGACGCAAAATTAATTTGAAGCATCACAAAAAGAAAAGAAATCACGTGATCGGCATTTAATGAATTAAATTCGAAAAATGAATCTGTAAAAAATCACCAAGAATCAGAAAATGGAGGCAAAGATTCGAAAAAGATTTCATTTTAAAGGAATTTTTATGATCTTTCTCGTGATATAAATTTTCTAGTCCTCAAATTATTATTTTAAATGTAAACTTTTAAAAAAAGTTACAAAAGCAGCTTAAAAATTGAATTTTAAAAAACCTAAGAAGAATTTTTCAAAAATCTTTCTTAGTGCACCCCTACACTATGAGAAGAATCGCCATGCAAAATTTCAGCCCTTTAGGTCCAGCGGTTTGGTCTGTGCGTTATCTGTCAGTCAACGGATTGTTTTATATATATAGATTTATTACAGAAGGTAAAAATAAATAAATAAATATTATATATATGCAGTAGGTTAGTAACGAGTTAACTTAACGAGTTGCGTTCGGTATAGCAGTAACCAAATTTGAGAAAACTGGGTCTAAAATAATATTTATTGAGAATTTCTGGCACTAGAACATATTCATATTTTCAACTTATTCAGAACTATTTATTTATTAATTTATTCAGAATATCTGGTAGAAGTGTTATTATCATTAGATTTAAGGAAGAGAAATATTAAATTTTAACAGCTTGAATAGCAATCGTTTTTAAAGTAGCTCTTTTATAAAACAAAACAAAAAAGGGAAAAATGATTTGATATGCAACAATTTAAATTCTTTAGGTTCTTTACACACCTTTTTCTAACGAGATAAAAAGGGATTATGTGGGTTTTCCTTTGCAAAATGGGAGTTAGTGTCTTATGAGTACAGATGGAGTACAAAATAATACGAACACCTGTGAAAAAGTGTGACGTATTTCACACCTGCAGTACAGCCGCGCCACCTGCAACAGAAGTCTGCCCCTTAGTTCTATCGAACTGTCTGTGATAAGTTGAAATGTCAGATCTGTCAGAGTTCCGAAGAGGAATGATAGTTGGAGCGCGTTTAAGTGGAGCATCGGCTACGGAAACAGCAAACCTTTTGGGGTTTGCAAGGAGTACGGTATCAGCCGTTATGACAGCGTACACGAAAGAGGGTAAGACGACGTCTTCAAAGCACAACAGTGGCGGAAAGTCCAAGGTTGCTGATCGGGATAGACGGGTCTTGAAGCGCATAGTAGCCCGAAAGCACAAGCAATCGTTATCCGAGATAACATCCGAAATGAACAGTCATCTCCAGGACCCCGTTTCAACAAAACTGTCAAAAGGGAACTTCATGCTGCGAACATTTATGGCAGAGTGGCAATTCGTAAACTTTTGGTGACAGCAACTAATGCTTTCAAGCGACGCCAATGGTGCAGAGATCACAAAGGCTGGTCCCCACAGCAGTGGCAACAGGTAATATGGTCAGATGAATCGTCATTCACCCTATTTCAGACGACCGGACGCGTTTATGTCTAGAGAACGCCTAAAGAAGCGTTTCCTCCTGAATGCCTCTTGCCGACTGTGAAGCATGGGGGTGGCTCCATTATGGTATGGAGTGCGATATCTTGGCGCGGTCTTGGGTCACTTGTTATTCTGCATGGCAGGATCAAATCCAATCACTATTTAAGCGTTCTAGGGGATCATGTCCATCCTTTTGTCCAGACTGTATTCCCTGGAGAGCGACCGCTTTTTCAAGACAACAACGCCCCTATCCACACTGCTAGGTGTGTTCAAGAATGGTTCGAAGAGCATGACGATGCAGTTGAACATCTCGCCTGGCCCCCTCAGTCTCCGGACTTGAATATTATTGAACATTTATGGCAATATTTGGAGTCCAAACTTCGTTCCCGATTTCCACCTCCATCCGGACTTTCGGAATTAGAGACCGCTCTGCAGGAGGAATGGCTTAATATTCCTTTAAATATTGTCCATGACCTTTATGCATCTATCCCACGTCGCATTAAATCTCTACTTCAGTCAAAGGGTAGTCCAAACCCCTATTAATAAAGATTTTCCATTATTTCACAGGTGTTCGTATTATTTTGTCCACCATCTGTAGATACACATGTATTAGGTAGATTAAGTTGCATTTTATAATGCATACCTAAAAAAAATCAGATTTAGGGAAAATTAAAATAATTAAACAACATAGATGCCTTTAACTTTCTTCTGGTTTCATAGAATCTAATCAAGATAGCAAAGCTTCTTCAGGAAATCAATGGCCACGAAGCAAAAAGGAGGCCTAAGCACCCTTTTAAATGCAAAAGTTGATGAAAAATTTTAAATGCAAAAGTTTAAATGCAAAACAATGTGAGAGTCTCACATTGATGTTAAATCTTTCCACAACGCCTAGTTACAAAAATTAGTGTATATAAAAGACCTATTAAAATAAGCTTCTTAAAATAACCAAAAGAAATTACGCGGGGCAGCTCTTTGTTTTAGATATATATGCACCAACCTTCACTAAAAATACCTGTATTAATTTTCACGAGCAACAGCTGTGATTGTTTCCGCAAAATTCAGTAATAATTTTGCAAAATCAGAAAACTCTTTCTCTTTTTAATTACATAGTCTTGAGACATAATTCCTACTCAGAGAAGAAACCCTTTTAATTGTATACTGAGGCTAAGAAGAACAATGAATTCAAGTTGAATTTTTATGTAAGTAGACAGATGTATTTTATCCTAGTCAATATCCAGGAAGAGCTCTTGCCGGAAACTGTTTCTGTTCAACTGCATTATGTTGGAGTTAATGCTTTATCCTTTTTACCATACATGAAGTAACTCATAACGTATGCCCAAATAAATCATTTTAGCATTTATATGTACAGGGTGTTTCATATTGAATGGCACAAAAAGAAAGCATACCTGTGAACGATGTAATTATTTTATTTGCTGTAAGTCGTGGGGAAATGGAGGCACGAACACTTTGTCTTTAACAAAACCCCATAGGAAAAAAAAATCACAAGAGATTAGATCTGGGGATCTCGGTGGCAAACAAAACAATGGCATATCATTTGACCCAGCATGTCTAATCCAGCGATGGGACATGCTATCGTTCAGGTACTGACGTATGTTTTTATGCCAATCTAGTGGAGCACTGTCTTGCTGCAGAATGAAGCCGGGGACCGCCTTCCTCCAACTGAGGGAACAACCAAATCTTGGTAAATGCACCCGTTACTCTATTTTTCCCCGAAGAAAAAAAAGGACCAAACACACAACTGTTGGAAATGGCGCAAAAAACGTTCACCCTTGGAGAATCACGCTCCAGTTCCATTATGCCATGTAGATATTCCGTGCCCAGAAATCGTAAATTATGGCGATTAACTGTGCCAGAAACGTGAAAAGTGGCCTCATCCGTAAACACAAGTCTATTCGCGAAACCATGTACCTCCAACTTATCTTGCAAATTCTCACAGAAAGCTTTACGCAACGGTTTGTTGGGAGATTTTAAAACAGGCACTATCTGAAAGGTGTATGGCCGGAATTTTAGACGTTTCCGTAACACACGCCACACCACTGTATGAGGCACATTGAGTTCAGAACTTACACGACGTGTTGATTTTGTGGGACTTCGCAAAAACGTTTCACGAGTTTTTTCAACCACTTCTGTTTTGGCTGCTGGTCGTCCTGTGCTGGTTTTCTTACACAAGCAGCCTGTGTCCTGAAACTGCTTCACTTACCGTTTGATATTGTGACGATGCGGCGGATCTTTAACAAATTTCGTGAGAAAATTTCTTTGAACTACGATAAACGATGATCTTTTGGTGTATTCCAAAACATAGTGCGCTTTCTCCTGTCTGGATGACGCCATTTCGATTAACAGTGCCTCTAGCGGCGATTACGTAACCGGAAGATTTTTCGCTGTCGTTAGATAAAACTTATATGTATAATTGTTGCTTCAGAATTAATTTATTTCGGCTAAATAAATCAATTACAGTACTATACTATTCTTTTTGCCCCATTCAATATGAAACACCCTGTGTACATATACAGGGTGAATCTGAACAAGTGGGCAAAACTTTACAGGGTGATAGAACGCAGCTAGACGAGCAATATTCGTCATAG